>JAAGNO010001635.1:0-12138 GCA_033439905.1 Ceryle rudis
AGGGATGGGGACTCCACCACTGCCCTGGGCAGCCTGGGACAGCCCTTGACAGCCCTCAAGGGGAAGAAATTGTTCCTCAAGTCCAACCTAAACCTCCCCTGGTGCAACTGGAGGCTGTTACCTCTTGTGCTGTTGCTTCTTCCTTGGGAGAAGACACCAAACCCCACCTGGCTCCCACCTCCTTTTGGGGAGTTGTCAAGAGTGAGAAATTCTCCTTTGAGCCTTCTTTTCTCCAGGCTCAACAACCCCAGGTCCCTCAGCTGCTCCTCAACAGACTTGTTCTCTAGACCCTTCCCCAGATTTGTTTCCCCTCCTCTGGCCACACTCCAGCCCCTCACTGTCCTGCTTGGAGTGAGATACCCACAACTGAACCCAGGATTTGAGCTGCAGCTTCCCCAGTGCCCCGTGCAGGGGGATGATCCCTGCCCTAGTCCTGCTGGCCACACTGGTGCTGATCCAAGCCAGGATGCTGGTGGCCTTCTTGGCAACCTGGACAGAGGACACATCATATGTTCTAGGCCACATCGTCAAACTTGCAGGTTAAAAGGCAACACCCTGGGCTGCTTCCCTTCCCGCTCACTGTCAGCCCATGCCCTACCCTGCCCACCCTGCAGCACTACAGACACAAACCTTCATGGTGTATTTGTAGCACTGCTCTGCCTCCAGCTCCCGTCCTCCCTGGAGAAATGACACAAGAGCAGCTAGTAAGGAAACTGTCCCACAGGAAACGTGCCTGTTCTCAGCAAAATAATGTATTGTATGAAAGCTCAGCACAAGAGACGTGCCCCAGTGGAATGAGCACATAAGGCGATGACAAGCAGTGAGGACAGACACTGTTTCTGCCATCCAAGTACAGTCCCCGAACTATTTTTACCACAGATCTACAGCATGTTCTTCAGGCTCAAGAACAGATGCCAATAAAGCCCCTGACTCTGTCAGACTGGCTGGGCACTCACTTGCAGGCAGATGAGGGCGAGATATCCCCACACTTCAGCATTGGTGTTATTTAGGGCATTGGCTTCAGAGAGCGCGTCCTCTGCTTCCACCATCTCCTCCAGCTTGAGAGAGAGAAGAAGCATGGACAAAAGGCAGACAGCAGGCAGAGAGGGCTTCATAACTGAATGGGTATCTGCTCTAACAGCTAAAGAAATTGGTGCAACAAAAGCATCTAGCAGGGATTCAGGGAAAGGATTTAGGGCAGAGACAACCAGTTATCCTCAGTGCCAGCATCCAGCTCTCTGGTCTGGAGCACAAGGCTCTCACCACTGACTCTCACTGACTCATGGAGCACATGCTGTATTTACAGCTTAGCCCCTAGGAATCATGAGTCCAGTCTAGATCCCTACTCCCCCTGTGGGGTGGCTCCCAAGAGGCAGGGGTAGCTGGTGCCAGCTCCCAGGCCACAGCTCAGCTCCCTGCCTCAAGTCTGCAGCCTCCCAGGACATGTACATTTGGCCAAGGGGGAAATGGAAGTTCAAATTTCTTCCCTGTTTGCATCCCTCAGCCAAACTCCCTTGGAGGAACCTCATGAGGTGTACCTCCAGGAGGTACCACTCTGCTGGTGGCTGGGTGTCCTTGGCAGCCCTTCAGAGGTGCTGGATTCCTCTGGGCAAGGAAAGCACTGAGATTCTTCTCTGCTGACATCCTGCTCACTGCCTTCATGGTGACAAGCAGGTCACGTGCAGGCAGACTCTCAGAGCAAAGCCCAGTCCCACATTAGGCACTTGCTATGACATCGTGGTAAAGGAGGTGCTGGCAGCAAGAGGGGAAAGATTCCTGCTTGCAGAGCAGCTGTGGAGGGTGACATCTCCCTGGGTGCCCCACTGGTACTGTGACAGCACATGGTGGCCTTCAGGAGCACTGGTTTCAGAGGCAGCTAGGCTTTACTTTATTAAAGGGGAGGATGCAAAAGCAAGCCCTGCATCACGTGCCACAGAGCTGGTGGTAAAAATGCAGGTGACTTGAAGGTACTTGCACTTACCCTGTAGCAGGCGATTCCCACCCCCAGCCAGGTGAGACAGGATGCAGAGTTCTCACAGGCAAGCAGGTAGGTCTGCTTCGCCCGGCCGTACTGCCAAGAGAGAGACACCATGGGGTTTCTCCCTGTATCAAACACATCATGCCACAGACAGCCGATTCCACCTCCTCAGGGATTTGCCAAACACCCCATCTCTGGTGGGGCTTGCACACCCCCCAACCCCAGTGCTGCTGGGAGGCCAGGAGCCTGCCCACTACCCACATTGTGAGGGATCTGTGCTGGCAGGCACTAATACAGTAATGTGGAAGTCACCCTCGTTGAGAGCATAACAAGAAATAGGTCAGCAGCACCCCAAGACATTGCAAATGGAACCTGGAGCTGGCACAAAGGGACAGGGCAGGTCCATGCTCCAGGAAGCTGAGCGCTTCAGGAGGGTTTGCAGTGTTGTGAGATCTTGGCTACAGCTACACATCACAGGGCCTTGTACCTGGGGTCTGGAATCTCCTGATGTTTGCTATGTGACATTCCCTTCCACTGCTCCCATTGGCTCCTCACCTCCTTCTCTTCCAGGTAGATCGAGCCCAGGCGCAGGTGGACAAAGTGCATATCCGCAGCATCCTCCACAAAACTGATGGCTCGCTCATAGCACTCTTTTGCCTCACCAAAGTCCCTCTTCAGGTAATACAGGTGCCCTTTCTGAGCCCAGACATTTGGATTCTGTGCACATAAAACAAGGAGTAAGATGTGTCAGGGAGATGGGACTGAAAGAGACCTGAGAGAGGGGCATGGACCCCCACAATCAGCAGAAAGGAAGAGCTGGCCGCTGGTTGGTTATAGCAGGGCAGATTTTATGTGCAGCATTAAAATCAAGTCAGTGGGCTGCCTGCAAAACACCAGCAATGAGCCCCTGCCTCCAGCCTTTCCCTGCACAGTGGCCTGGCCTCTGCAAGGCTCCCTGGGTGTGATGAGGACACAAAGAGCATTCAGAGGTATCAGATTCTGTCCGCCTTCCATTCAACCTCACTCCCCAAAGCTACCTTCCCGCTCTGCTGAATAGAAACCTTGTTTCTCATGAAACAGAGTCTGACTCACCAACAGAAGGGAAGAGAATCAGGATCTACCTGTTCAAAGGGAAAAGAAAAAGCAGACACTGCAGCAAGAGGAGCCCTTTCTCAGAAATGACACTTGTCTTTTCAGGAGACGACAGAGAGCAGGGAATAAGCAGGGTAATGAGGAGGGAAGTGCTGCAGCCAGAGCCTGATGTGGTTTTTCAGCTATGACTCTCCTGCCCTGCAGAAACTTCTGCAGACTGGGTTCAGAATTGCTCAAGTGGAAATGAATCATGGGCTGTAGGTTCACACAGCTGGTGTTTGGTTGGTGTCCTGCTTCAGGACTTTGTACTACAACCCAGGAACACACACAGGCTTACCATGCAGTCAATCTGAGCAGCCTCACAGAGACAGTCTTCGCATTTGGAGAGATCATCCTTCAGTAAGTACATCTGGGCCAGTGCCAGGTAGTATGCACAGGAGGGGCCTCCCTGAAGGCTCAGCAGCTCGTGGGCAAGTGCCTTTTGAACAAACTGTGGAGGAATAGCACAGCATTGTGGTTAGGAGAGCAGAAAAACCACAGACACCCCCAGAAGGACACAGCAGGACTGACTTGCACCTGTTTAACTTCACAAAATGTTTCGAGTTGGAAGGGCCCTCTGGAGATCATCTCATCCAACCCCCCTGCTCCAGCAGGGTCACCCAGAGCAGGGGGCCCAGGATCACATTGTCCAGGCAGGTTTAGAATCTCTCCAGAGAAGGAGACTCCACAACCTCTCTGGGCAGCCTGGGTCAGGATCCCAACACCCTCACAGCAAAGAATTTTCTCCTCCTGTTCAGATGGAACCTCCTGGGTTTCAGTTTGTGCCCATTTCCCCTTGTCCTGTCACTGGGCACCACTGAAACGAGTCTAGCCCCATCCTCTTGCCCGCCCCTCCACCCCCCCAACCCTCAGAGGTCCTTTAGCTATTGATCAGTACTGATCACATCCCCTCTCAATCTGCTCTTCTTCCCCAGGGCTCTCCGCCTTTCCTCGTCAGATAGATGCTTCAGCCCCCTCAGCATCTTCATAGTCTCCACTGGACGCTCTCCAGCTGTTCTTGTCTCTCTTGAACTGGGGAGACCAGAGCTGGACCTAGAACTCCAGAGGTGGCCTCACTAGGGCAGAGCAGAGGTGAGGAGACCCTCCCTTGACCTGCTGGTCACACTCTTCTGAATGCACCCCAGGAGACCATTGGCCTTCTTGGTCACAAGGGTCCATTGCTGATCATGGTGAACTCCAACGAACGGAAAACAGATCTCCCCCCCCACCCTCCTTTGAATATTTAACTCCATTACTTCTAGTTGTGTTTTGCTGATTTTTCCTGCCATGTAAAATTAAGGCAGGGAGCAGCATGTGGCAGTCAGAGAGATCCCACAGAGACAACTGTGCAGGACAGGGACACTCCACAGGGGACACAAAAATTACTCTAACATACACAAGCATCTGAAACAAGAAAGGAATACTGGTGTCTTGGGAGCTTCAAAAATAATGCATCTCATTTCTGAGAGCGCATCTGCACCAGGTCTGACTTGGCTGTTCCCTCTGCAGCAAACAGCACCGAGCTGAGACACCTTGAGAACTTTGCCTACCTTAGGTGACTATATCCCCAACCAGCATTTTGGTCTCAATACTTTGCCTGGCCAGTGGTGGGTCTGCTCCCTCTTGCGCCCAGCATCTGGTGTAGCCACAACTTGTTCTCCAAGCCCTAGAAAGGGGCTTGCTGGAGCTTGCCACCAGCTTTTTACTACTAACCCAGGGACAGAAACTAACCGTCCTTTCCCACTCTGCATCAAGCTGACCTGGATGGCATTAACTTTCAGCAGGAATTCCACTGTCTTCATGAAGATTGTGCAGGGAGGTTGGCTAAGTTCTGAACCAGGGGATGGTGCTGCAAGAGAACAAGCCTCCATCAGTCCCGAAGTGGGCATTTTATTTTTTGAAGCAAGAGCAGAGTCTGAGACCCTGGTGGGGACAGAGGAATCCCAGTAACATGGTATAAAACCCAGGAGGTGGAAGGGGAGGCTAAAGCAGAGATTAACTCAGCATTTCTTTCTCAAGGGCTTAAGTTTTACAAGGGATGTGAAAAGAAACGATGTTCTTCACCCACTAATATTCCAGTCCAAACTCAGGGGAAGAAAAGGCAGGAATTTATGGCTGAAGCTTGTCAGAGTTAACTACAGTGAGGCCCCTGCCTCCCCAGTGGGGTCTGAAGCCCCCAGCACTGCCATCTCTTTGCCACCCAGGGGAGAGTGGAGCTGTAGAAGAGGCAGATGACACAGCACACAATCATCTCCCAGCACTGGGTTCTCCCTTACACAGCAGGCCCCCATCCTCTAACCTTTCAGGGCTGCCTCTGGTGCTGTGGCCAATTCCTCAGGTGATGAGCAGGCCAGGGGAGGCTCCACCACCTCGGTCAGTTTGTCAGAGAAGCCATCCAGAACCCTCTCTGGAATGAAACCCCCAACAACCAGTAGGTACAAAGAGCTTGCCACGAACTGCCCAGTTTGGAGCATGGTCCCACAGAAATGGTGAATAAAGAAAATTGAAAAGAACTAGGAAAAGTTTCTTTGTAGAAGACACTACCGAGGTCTGGTGTTTCAAGTACAAGATTCCCATGTAAACCCAAAACCAGATACGAGTGAGGCACTATCCCTGCCCTTATAACCAGAAAGGACAAAAAAAAAAAAGTGTATGACACAAGGCCTGAGGCACTTCACATGGAGTGGTGATAACGATAAAAATAAAGCCATCCAACATTTCCTACAGCCTGGCCAAATATCTGGGTCTCGGGACACAAAGTCTTGGCTCAGGGTGAGGTGAGACTCAGCAAGGCTCCAAAGGAAGCCTTCAGTTCAGGGTCACCACTGAGCAGCTGGTTTGCCCTTTGAATTGGTGAGGCAGCTCTTCACAAGCTGTGTTGGAAAGTCACAGCAACAGCTTTCAGGAAAGCTTAAAACTGGGTGACCGCAACATACAACTGTCACAAGGGCAGCACTGCCCTCCCAAAGCCTCAAAAAGCACACTAGATTCTTCCAGCCACCCTGGCCACTGCCCACACAGCAGTACAGTGGTCAGACTGAGCTGGGGCAGACAAATGGCAAGAGTGGTCCCTCTGCTCGGCTGGTGGTGCGACAAGGCATTGGCTGGCTGTGCTGTTCTCAGAAAGCTGCATCACCCAAAGCACCATGCTGTTCTCTTGCGAGGTAGTTTGTGGTCAGTCTATTCTAGCTCATGTACACATCTTCTTCCTTCAACCTTTGTATTTCTCCTCTTAAAACCATTTAGAATTTGAGCCCCCCCTCCTATCTGCCCAGTGTTACCTGGCACACACTCTTCTGGTCCTGGGCTGGGAGACCTCACACAGAGGTCAGCAGAGATGTGCTTTTCCCCTCTTTCTCCCTCCACAGCCTCAGGGATGCTCTTCAACTGTGTCTGCAGGAGCTTATTAGCCTCACGGAAGGCCATTTCTGCCTGGATATTATTATTCTGCAGTTCATAAAACAAACCTATGGGAGATGGAAAGATCAGCATAGGGAGACATCTGACCCTTAACCCAAAATCCTTCCCTTAGTCCTCAGATTAGAGCAGGGTGAAGATGGTCAGGGGTGGAGGAAATGATCAGCTCTATAGGAATCACAACAATCCCCTGCAACCCTCCAGGCTTGGGGCAGAGTGGCTGGGAAGTGCCTGGCAGAAAAGGCCCTGAGGGTGTTGGTCAACAGCCAACTGAAATGAGCCAGTGTGTGCCCAGATGGCCAAGAAGGCCACCAGCATCCTGGCTTGGATCAGCACCAGTGTGGCCAGCAGGACTAGGGCAGGGATCGTCCCCCTGGACTGGGCACAGGGGAAGCTGCAGCTCAAATCCTGGGTTCAGTTTTGGGCCCCTCACTCCAAGCAGGACAGTGAGGGGCTGGAGCATGTCCAGAGAAGGGGCAACAAATCTAGGGAAGGGTCTAGAGAACAAGTCTGGTGAGGAGCAGCTGAGGGACCTGGGGTTGTTCAGCCTGGAGAAAAGGAGGCTCCAGGGAGACGTTCTCACTCTCCACAACTCCCTGAAAGAGGTGGGAGCCAGGTGGGGTTGGTCTCTTCTCCCAAGGAATAAGCAACAGCACAAGAGGTAACAGCCTCCAGTTGTACCAAGGGAGGTTTAGGTTGGACCTGAGGAACAATTTCTTCCCTGCAAGGTTTGTCAAGGGCTGTCCCAGGCTGCCCAGGGCAGTGGTGGAGTCCCCATCCCTGGAGGGGTTTCAGAGCTGTGGAGATGTGGTGCTGAGGGACATGGTTTAGTGGTGCCCTGGCAGTGCTGGGGGAACAGTTGGAGTCAATGTTTTTAAAGATCTATTCCAACCAAAACGATTCCACAATTCCAGGAACAGCATGCTTCTGTACCTGAAAGTGTCCGGGCTACAACGCTGTGTGGCTCCAAGCAACAGGCATCCTCAAAGAAAACCTCTGCCTCCTCGTAGTGCTGCAGCGCGACAGCCACGATCCCACAGAGCAGTAAGCTGGTAACATGGTCGGGGAAGTAAATCTTGCAAGCCAACAGGCAGCAGTAGCAGGGGGACATCCCCACCCTCCCACCCACCAAGCAGGAGCACCCAGCACCTTTGGATATGGTGGGGGTCCAGAGAAAGAGCCTGCTGGAAGCACTCCTGGGCTTTGGTCATTTCCTCGAGCAGGAGGCAGAATGCTCCATAGTCCAGCCAGTACTGGATGTTGCGCTGGTCTTGAGCTACCCTCTAGACAAAAGGGGATCATCACTGAAGGCTACAGAACAGACTGGGGAGACAGCTCTAGAATGACCATGGCTTTCCTCTGGTCACCCCAGCCCGGTTTAGCAAAAATCCAGCAAGCCCTTGCCTATTCCCTGCCAGCGTTTCACTTAACTGGGATCATGATGGGCTTCTTCTAAGCTTCCTTCACTTAACACATGTCCTTCAGCTTCATCTGATCTCCTGCCAACCTCCTACTAGAGAGCCCAGTGTCCCCAGTGCTGACCCAACATATCCTTTGGACCAGCTCATCCCATTTACCCTGGCCTGGAGTCTGAAGTCCTCAGTGACCTGGCCAGGCTCTGTCTCATCCTCCAGAGAGCAGCACCTCCCTAGAAAATCCCTCACACATTCAGCCTGAGCATCCTGCCCAGGATCATCGTCTTCCTCCCTACACAGCAGCTGGGGATGAGGTGTCAGCACCACAGGCCCCACACCACTGCTATGGCATGTTGGCTGCCAGCACAGACACACAGGAGGTGGGCAGGAAAGAACAGGAGCTCCTTTACCTGCTGGTGATAGAGAGAGGCCAGCTTGTAGTCCCTGTTGACTTCAGCTTCGTGAGCAAAGAGCCAGAGCTGCTCCTCAGTCACGTGGGACACAGGGGTGGGAGAAGCAGCTTCTTCAGAGAGTAGCTGGTAAGGAGAGAGACAGAGCATTAAGCCCTAGGGAGAGTAAGAATGGCTCACGTGGTCCCAGTACAGCAGCTGTCCCCAGTCTGCTATTGTGCCCAGTACAGCCTGGTATGCTTGGAGCTGGGCAGGTTGAAAAGGCAAGTGGTCTCAGCTCCTGCTTGTGGTGGGACATAGTCATATCATTCCCAGGTACCTCTGCCACACAGGGTTGAAGCAACATCCATTCATAGAATGCTCTGAGATGGAAGGGGCCTTTCAAGGTCATCAAGTCCATTCCCCTGCAGTGAGCAGAGACATCTGCAACTAGAGCAGGTGCCTCAGAGCCCCATCCAAGCCCACATTGAATGGTTCCAGGGATGGGGCAATGACCACCTCTCTGGGCACCCTGGGTCAGGGTCTCACCAGCCTCAGAATCAGAAATTTCTTCCTTCTCTGCAGTCTGAATCTCCCTCTTTTAGTTTAAAACCATCACCCCTTGTCCTGTCACAACAGGCCCTGCTCAAAAGTCTGTCCCCATCTTTCTGACAGGTCCCTTTCAGATACTGAAAGGCCACAAGAAGGTCTCCCCGGAGCCTTCTCTTCTCCAGACTGAACAACCCCACCTCTCTCAGCCTGACCTCCCAGCAGAGGCTTCCACCCTTGGATCATTTCTGTGGTTTTTGTGTCAAGCCCTGGATCCACAGTGAACTCATGTCTCAGATTTCTCCCTACCTGGTTCAGGGCAATGTGCATCTGGTCCACAAGGTACACATAGAGCTCACTGAGAAATGTCTGGAGTTCCTCCTGGGTCTCAAATGCCGTGGTCTTCAGGTATTTCTCCCTCACAATCTTCACAACAGCATACTACAGAGACATGCAACTGTTGGACAAAGCAGGTTCCCCCTCCCCCCTTCCCCCTCCCCCGTGATCTTACAGAGCCAGGACACACTGATTTTGCCTGAAGTTTTTAGGAAGAAATCTTAAGTTCTAATCCTTAGTTCTGAGGAAGAAATCCTTCCCGGCACCAATAAAAGGATGAGAAGCAAGCACGAGTGAATTCTTTTCCCACTTCCCCCTTTTGGCTCTCCCTCACACACTGGTTTCCCTTTAGAGATAATATACACGAAGGGTCATCTCCTTGGCACAAAGATGGGGTCTCTGAGCAGAGCACAGCCAAGACTGACCAACTGAGAGAGGGTAACCCCCTTTTTCTGCCAGGATGGGCTGTGAGTGTGCAAGAGCAGCCAACTTTGCCTTCCTTGGGCTATGAGCAAGGGGCAAATGGTGGAGACCAGCTTTGGGGTCTCCCCTCTCTAAGAGGAACAGTTTGCCCGGTGTGTGACCAAAGCAGCTTGGTACTCACTTTGTTCAAAAGAAAAACCTGCTCCCTGCCTGCCCAATGCAACAGCCCTAGGTGGCAGGAAGGGATTCTGGAGCCACACATCACCTTAAGTTACTACCACAGAGCAGCAGTTCCTCACTGAGGAACTTCCAGGACAAAATACATTGGGAAAAGTAGAAATGGGCTCTTTACCTTCAGCTGTTCCTTAAAAGCAAAGTATTTCCCAGAGCAGTTGAGCTCAAAGTTGAGCTGACGCTTCTGTTCCTCCAGGGTTTGGTGGTCTACCGTTTGCTGCTCAGGCAGCCGCTTCCCAAAGAGCTCGTGGTATTCATTTAGGATGGCAACGGCAATGCTCGTGACACGCTTGTGATAATCTTCCACAGCCTAGGGAATAAATAAATAAATAATCTAACTCCACTTGTGCCATCAACCCGGGAATATATTTTCTTTGCCACGGCCCACACCTCCCATAAACTCCAACCAACGCAAGTCTCAATTAGTCTGTCACACATCCTCTCCTGTCCAGGCTGGAGGGCTGCCAAAATGTCCACATGTAAATACAGAAGAGCTCCTTCATAATTAGATACTGTTGCTGCTCTATTTTTCAATCAGAACCCAGTATTTCAGTCATTGCTGTCTCTTCTGTAGCAGTATAATTGGCTGCAAGTAAAATAGATCTTACTTGCTGGGAGTCTTTTAAAGCCAGGGGCCAGCCCTCTTCAGCAGCCTGTCATCGCCATGATCTGGGTGGCAGAATATTCAAAATGCATCATCACTCTGTGCACTTCGGACAGCCCAGCACAACCCAATTCTGCAGCAGCACGGAGTCAGTTATTGAAGTGCTGCTTCTTCCCCTACTGTTGCTTTGAATTTAGTTAGCCAGGGGCCACCCGAGGACATTCTCCCTGGACAGCTGCTCTGTACCCACAGCAGATGAGCCAGAGCTCTCAGACCATTTTCTACAGATGTTACACACAGAGAAGTCCTCAGTTCTGTGTGACCCGAGTGTGGTCAGGGCTGATTCTGTTCATGTTCATCTGGGTCTGATGAAGCACGCAGGCCAGTGTGGGACAAGAAACTGTTGGGAGTGCCTGCCTCAAATATAAGGTTCTGGTAGCCTCTTTCCTCAGCATCTCATTTCCTTCCAACCCCCACCACGCTGCTGCTTTCCCTGCCTTTGCTACATCCCTCCCCTTCGTATGGCTGCAAACACGACTGATGCAGCCCAGGGATGATTTCCTGAGGCACACTACTGTGAAGACAACACATGCAAAAGTGTCCTTTTCTGTGTATTTCCTCTTCAAACCTCATCTACATGTTGTTGTTAGGCTGAGACCAAGAAGGAAGATTCTCTTGTGAGAGGGATGAGGGCAGGGTGAGGTGGAAGAGTGGTGGCAAGGTACCTTCTTGGCTCCCACAGTCCGTGGAGGTAGTGGAGGGCGAGGAGGAATCATGTCCTTGACCCTGCCAACAAGAGAACAGAAACAATCGTATAGGCAGATGCAGTGCCAGCAACTCTGGTTTGTCTTGGGCACAGGCAGCCTGTAGTGTGAGGTCTCCAGCCCATCATCATGTCCCTGAGACACCTCACAAGGACCTTGGGGGACCTCATCCCTTGGCCATATGCTGACCTGCAGACACCAACCAAACCTCCTTGTACCACTACCGAGGTTACAATGACCTTTCAAATATGGATCAGAAACCCTTAAACTTACCATAATTTTTTACTAAGTTGTTATTAAAATCCTAGGTGTCAAATCAGCACATATTCATTAGGATTTTTATGACAATTTTCTGCTTGCTAATACCAAAACACCTTCAGTCCTTAGAACACAACAGCCCACCAAGCAAAGGTGTCATATTCCTGTGATGACTTCTACGTAATTAACAAAGCAAACTGTTTATGTCAAATATAAATGAAATCAGAGACTAGAATCAGACTAGCTTGGGTTGGAAGGGACTTTTCAAGCTCATCAAGTCCAACCCCCCTGCACTGAGCAGGGGCATCTGCAACTAGAGCAGGTTGCTCAGAGCCCTGGCCAACCTCACCTGGAATGGTTCCGGGGATGGGGCATCGACCACCTCTCTGGGCAACCTGGGCCAGGGTCTCACCAGCCTCAAAATAAAGATTTCTTTTTTCTTTCCAGTCTAAATCTCCCTCTTAGTTCAAAACCAGTACCCCTTGTCCTGTCATAACAGGCCTTGCTTAAATGTCTGTCCCCATCTTTCTGACAGGTCCCTTTCAGATACTGAAAGGCCACAGGAAGGTCTCCCTGGAGCCTTCTCTTCTCCAGGCTGAACAACCCCAACTCTCTCAGCCTGGCCTCCCAGCAGAGGGTT
>JAAGNO010001635.1:20260-32297 GCA_033439905.1 Ceryle rudis
GAGCCTGGCCCAGGCTGCCCAGAGAGGTTGTGGAGTCTCCTTCTCTGGAGAGATTCCAAACCCACCTGGACACTGTGATCCTGGGCCCCCTGCTCTGGGTGACCCTGCTGGAGCAGGGGGGTTGGATGAGATGACTCCAGAGGTCCCTTCCAACCCCCACCATTCTGTGATAACTCTCCTGTTCATGAGGGAGAAACAAGCAGAAACCCAAGGCCAGAATGTATAGTGTTACCTTCTTCCTCACCTCAGATGTAAAAGAAAACAGAGCAGCACAGAAAAGGAATTCCATGGTCAATTTTTCTGACTTGTGGCATTTTTTTTCTGTTTAAATCAGAACCTGCCTGAGTCATGGCATATGCCTCAAGACTCTCATAAAACAAGCCACAGAGAAAGAACATCAGGGATGGAAAATAATTATTTTCCTCTGGATATTCAGAGCATGCCAAGCAAGGGACACACTCTGACTCATCCTTATCTCCACTTGCTTTGCACACTCTTTAATTACCTGTCCCAACACTGGATGGATAGCGTGCAATGAAAAAGCAGCTGGTCAGCATTTATCTCTCCTCCCTAACGAATGCCCCCCTGCCTTGCTTACTATGTAACACCTCTTAAACACACAAAAGTTAATGCAGTGTCAGCCCCTCCAACTCACTCACAGTGCTACAGGCAGGCTCAGGAGCAAAATGAGACACGTTTTCCCAGTCTCACACTTCACCCTCTGCTTTATTCAGTGGGTACTTTTCAACCAGATGAATGAATAAGGACCTTGCAGGAAAGGCTGTCAGAGCTTGTACCATAACAGACTCCGAGACATTTTTTTCCACAGAAAGGAAGACTAATGAAATTGGGCAGGTAATCCTGCCATCGTCTTTTTCTGGGGTTTTTTTCAGCACTGTGCTTTCCACCTTGAATAATTTTCTCCAGAACCATTTGGTAGCTACACACATTAACATTTCCTAGCACGACCTCACCTATCCTAGGTGATGAGGAATAGACGTCAAAGGAAGTAGGAAAGGCCTCCAAGCTTGTAACATATAGGGCCATAACATATCTGTGATGAGTGAGGTGGCTGAGTCATACTCACCTTCCCATTAAAGAGCAGCTGAGAGCTGAATGAGTGGATGAACACTTCCAAATTCCACATACCTTGGCCTCTGGGTGAAGGCTCTCTGACGGCGAGGTAGGCACTGCATACAAAGGAGCCAAGACCTGAAATGAACACTGTCCTGGGAAGAAACAGGAATGAGAAACGCACAAAGTGTAGAGAAATCATGGCCTAACTCCCAGTGCTGAGCTACAGATGTCACCCCCTCTTCCCACGGGGCCAGCTTTCTGCAGATGCTATGAAGCACTTTTTATCCAAAGGAGGCAAATTATAGTCAGGGGTTCATAAGCAAAGATCAAAAAGTGTCAGGAAGCAAGAGGTGGAGTAAATCAGGGAGCAAGAAGCAGTTACAGAGGCTGTGGAAGTCAATGCTGTACCTTGCAGCAGAGGTAGAAGGTCCACCACAGCTTGACCAAGAGGCACGGTCTTCTCTTTCTGTTTCTTATCCTTTTGCAACACTTCTATCACTGTCACTAGAGAGATGAAGAGAGAGGAGCTGGCAGAGTTTCTGAGACAGCTTTAGACCTGCAGTTCGGGGGCTGCAAAGGGTCTGTGTCAGCTCTGGCACACATTCCAACTTCATATCCCAAGGCTGACAAGAACAGTGAAGCCAAGGAGCACAGACCAACATGAAAGAGGACCCTCCAGACTGGCTAGAGCTGCGTACAGTAGCACTGAGACACTCCCACTGCTGCTGACAAAGGGCTGCTCTCAAAGAAGCAACTGCCTGCCATGAGAGACCGGAGCTACTGACAGTGCCCACCTCCAAAGAAGGAGACTCTGCATCAGGTACTTACAGAGCACAGGTTTGTGTGCAATGTCATCCAAGGAGATGGGCCCGTGGGGGCTGCACTCAAAGCCAGTCATGAAATCATAGTTTGCTGTCCCATTTGGCAAGACATCAGCCTTGGAGGAGTCTCCCAGGATGGCTCCATTGTACTCCACGCGCACCAGAGTAACTGATACGTCGCTTTTGATGTTTTTCTGTCAAGCGAACAGCACAATAAGCAGTTGGCTCAGCAGCAACAGGCCTGGGTTCAAAGTTGCCTCTGGCTAACAGCTCAGCTTAGCGTCCAGGACAGGTGTCAGTGCTGGTGGGGGGGCTTTGGCTGTTCCCCTACAGAAATGAGGAAGAAAAGCACGGCTTGGCCATGCTGAGACCTCACCCCTCCCTGCCTTTAGGAGGGAAATTTCCTGCTCCACCATGCTGTGATGCCCCAAGGATTATCAAGACCTGCACCAGGTGAAATGGAGACATCCAGGCTTCACCCAAGGAAAGACAATGAAACACATCTAAAGGAAATCCCAAAACACCCCATTGATATTTCTGAGCTTCTAGGAAGCTTGAGGCTTTTGTCATCCCAGAAGAAAGCAGCTCCTGAGCTGCATATCTGAGCTCACAAGACACTTGTGTATATCCCATGGCTGCAGAATGCCCTGGAATCAGGTACAGACTCCAGCAAGCTCTTTGGGGAGCTCTGCAACTTGTGTCACCACCTTCACACCACTTGTTTTAAGCAGAGATGAGGAGGTTCCAATTTTAAAACATCTTTGCAGAGGTGCTTAAACACAGGCAAGCAGGGATGGCAAGAGCAGAGCACGTGGCAGCAGGGAGCCGTGTGCCCAGGCAGCTCTGGCCAAGTGGGAAGCACCAGGCTGCAAGTTGGACCAAGCGAGCAGCACTGGGCACTTCCATGGCAGCACACGAAGTGCTGAGCCAGGCAGCTATCAAAGAGCCTCCCAGCAGAAGGAACACAGTTTAATTTTCTGTCCAGGAAAAAGTCTGCCCTGACCACCAAGACCCTTATGCCCAAACCCAGCCTGTCTTTAGTCCTGAGCCACTGGAATGCTTGACCTCAATGGGCCTCTCCTTCAGCTCCCTCTGCCCGTGTCACTGGGGTGATTAGTTCTATACTGGCTCTTGCACAGAAAGATATTTCATTCACTTGGTTTTAATTTTGAGTCCTTCTTACTAAGCATAATATATTCTGTGAACAGCTAAACAGAAGAATACAATTAACCTTTCTCTGCACCATTTATTATCCTAGACTCCTCTCTCATCCTTCCTACATTACCTCTAATTAAGCAGATTCCACACCTCTTATAGCTGGATTTTTTTCATATTGTTGTTCTTATTATTGCACTTTTGTAACCCTCTCTCCTTTTGCCAAAGACTTTTCTAAGACATGGCAATCAGAACCACAAAGCAACATTCTGGATGCGGTCAGTCCACCAGTCTGTTCTTTTCAGCATTGTATTCCTTCCTCTTACACTTCTGGCTGAAGATGCTGTTTGCGGAATCTATTGGTGCGAGAGGAACTGAAACACTAACATGTAAAAACCTCAGAAGAAACAAACAGGTCCTTTTGGTTTGCCACCCCACCCCCCTTTGTCTGCTGCAGGAGCAGAAGCAGAGATCTGCATTTTCCTGCTTGCAGCAGTAGCTGAGTTTCTCCTCCGCAATCCCTCCTAAATGCCAGTTCCTCTAGAAGATGTTAAGGACATCTGAGTGCATCACACAGCACATGAGAACCACACCAGTCACCCTTTAATCACAACCAGCTCATAGGCTTGCCCTGGAACTGTGCTGAAGCCACTGCCTTTTTAAAAGTAGAACTAGACTGGTTTCAATACGATATAAATTGCTGTAGCTGTGATGAAAATCTGACTTGGTATCCAAGGTGAGATCTTTTTAGAGGTACTTGTCTCACTGATAAACATCTTTGCCTAAAAAAGCTGCCATTTACATACAGTGACGGAGAGAAGACAGAGAATATTTCAGTACTGCATCAGAAAGGGAGACCTTCTTGGGGCCTTTCCGTACTTAAAGGTGCCTGTCAGAAAGATGGGGACAGACTTTTGAGCAGGGCCAGTTGTGACAGGACAAGGGGTGATGGTTTTAAACTAAAAGAGGGAGATTCAGACTGCAGAGAAGGAAGAAATTCTTGATGTTCATGCTGGTGAGACCCTGGCCCAGGTTGCCCAGAGAGGTGGTCGATGCCCCATCCCTGGAACCATTCCAGGTGAGGTTGGTCAGGGCTCTGAGCAACCTGCTCTGGTTGCAGATGTCCCTGCTCAGTGCAGGGGGTGGACTCGATGAGCTTTAAAGGTCCCTTCCAACCCAAACCACTCTGTGATTCTATGATCTCTGGGCTAGGGCTGAGGTGCATTCCTCAACCTACGTGAATCACAAGCCCTCAGTGGGAAGATGGAAGCCACAGGATGGCATCAGCAAATATCCTCTCCAACCCTTCCTACAGCCTTATCCCCTCGTGCCTGGCCTCGGATAGGATCCCAGCACATGGAATCCCCCCGGCCTCGCTTATTAAGCCAGCAAAGATATTTTCAGAAGAACTTTACCAGCTCCTGCGCCTTCAGCACCGTGATCTGTACTGATGTTGCTGGTGTCGGTTGTGATTCGCTGGGCAAAGCGGCAGGCAAGGCAGAGGATTCTTTTCCTGCAGGGACCTCCATGGCTTTGGCGGGGGTGGAAAGAACGAGGGGAAGAGACACAAAGCAGTGAAAACACCGTTGAAAGCACATGGCATAAAGCTCTCAGGAGGAGCAGAGAGAAAGAGAAGGTGGGAGAGATCTGGGAATTTAACCCAGCTGCAGCTCTCAGCTGCTCCGGGCACCTGGGAAGCGGTCAGTGGGACAGCACGGAGGGTTCTCACCCACCCCACCGACGCCTCGGGGGCGGTAGACGAGGGACTCGAACCTGCGGCCTTTTACCTTCCCTCAGGGGCGTCCCTGCGTCGCTGTAACCAACGGCGACGCGGCTGCTCCCGCGAAGTCTCGCGAGATCTTACGGAGGTTGGGGGCCGTGCCCGGTGAAGCCGCTGCCGCCGCCGTGATGGGTATGGGCAGCCCTTACCCGGCCTCCTTTAGGGGTGGGGGTCACCCCAACTCCACCCGTATCCGTTCAGTGTGTGTCTGTGGGTGTTACAGGGGTGCCACGTTGTTCCCTGATGTCCCAGCTGCTGCCACAGCTCCACTCCTGGTCCCCCAGCTCCTGGCAAAGACCATGGTGGTCACCCAGCCGCTCACTCGAACCCCATTGAGGGACCCGGGGCGGGGGGGCGGTCCCCACAGGCCGGGCTCATGACATGGGGCTAGCAGGCTCCTGCGGACAGAAGGGAGAGGTCTTAGGGGCTTGGACAGCCACCCCAGTTCCCCCTGGGGCTGCAGCATGGGGGCAGCTCTAGGGCAGAAGGGGCTTCAGGCAACCCCCACTGCCGTCATGGGCAGTGTTTGGGCAGGTGCCAGACCCCCGCAGCAGGTTGGCCGGTTCCCTGGCAGGGGATGACCAGAATAGCTCCACTATCTGATTCCTGCCGGCGGGGCCCCCGCCGCTCTAGCCCGTCGCTATCTTTCCAGGTCTGACATTTGAGCCCAGCCGTCCCTCGTGTGTGCACCAAGGCCACCTGGCATCGCCCGTCTCCTCTGTCCCCACCGGCACAGCCAGGGACGAGCAAGCAGGATGGTGGGTGGGAGGCAGCGTGGGGGCAGCAGGCGGCGGGGTGGACCCCAGCAACACCCAGGGACCCACAAACCAGCCCCTTCGCCTGCACCCCTCGCTCCTGCAGCCACCGTGGCCCAGCAAAACCAGGTTGTTGGCCCCAGAACTGGCTGTGCCAAGAAGCCTGCAAAGGAGGCAGTGGTGAAGGTACCCGATGTGGACTCGTTGGGCTTCCAGGCCATGGACTGCAATGTGCCGGGGCTGTCCCACATCATCCTCCAGAAGCTCAACATGAAGAGCTACGAGGACTACAAGTGAGTGAACACCCACGGGTGCTGCCATGGGTGCATGTTTTCTCCCCCTTCCAGCCAGATGCTCCTGCAGCTGGAGCATCTCCCCTGGTTCATCCCACCCTCCCGGCTCATCCCGCACACAGAGTGCTCTGACAGGGCTCCCAGGTGAACCCCTCCACCAGCCCAATCCCTGGTTCCCCATTCCTGCCCACCCTGGGTCAGGATGCTCTTGGCTGGAGTGGGGGGATGTCAGCCCTGCCATGATGGAAGATCATTGTGGACCGGATCCTGCTCACCCCTCCACGACATCTGCAGGTCTGCCATGGATGGGAGAAAGAGTGGCAGCGATTTTGGCATCCGGACTTACTTTGACATGTTCCAGAAGATGGAGGACACTTTCAAGTTCTGTGCTGAGTGCAAGAAGCTCCCCGATGCCCTCCCTGACCCCAAAAGCCTCCGGCGCTGCAAGAGGTATGGGGGTGAGGGGGTTGCGTGTGATCTAATGGCATAGGGCTGGATCTGTCCCCTCGCTTGCAGCCCAGTGCCTGGAGTGAAGCTGGGGGGTGTGTGGTCCAAACACTCACCCCCAGACACAGGGCACCCCCAAAACAGTGACACAGCCCTGGGAGGGGGTGGCAGGGAGCCCAGCTCAGCAGGCTAGATTCTGCCCCACCCCCTCCTCTGAGACTGGGCACACTGCCTCTGTCCTCAGGTGCCAGAACGTGTACTACTGTGGCGTGGTGTGCCAGCGTGCCAACTGGCCGCTGCACAAGAAGTTCTGCAAGAAGCTGAAGCTGGTGGCCCTGGATCGGCTGGTAGAGTGGCTCATCTTCACAGGTGAGTCAAGAGATGCTGCTCCCCCACTGTGTGCCCCCCCATCAGGTCCCGTGGAGGGATGTGGATCCTTCTTGATGGCACCAACCCCCTGGCCAAGTCCAGCACCCCTGGACAGGCAGCCTGAGCTGTGGGACCACCACTGTGACCTCCAATGCTTCCCCTCCCCCGCCAGGAGACATCCCCTTCCCCACAGAGACGTGGACAAAACCAGCCCTGGAGGTGAAGGGCTGGGAGGACTGGTTCTCCATGCAGGAGCAGCTGGAGGAGAAGATGGACACCATCCTGGCCGGGCGGTACATGACCCTCCTCTGGGCCAACGCTGGGAAACCCCGGCCAGAGGATGGGGAGCTGCGCGAATCCATCCGGCGGCTGGTCACTGACTTCCACTCGCGGCCACTCACCATTGGCTTGGGGCTGCAGCTTTTCGGCATTGACCCCCTCACCAAGGCCCTCACCGTGCATGTGGTGGGGGCATCCCATGTGGAGACCCTCAACAGCCGGCTGACAGACTATGACGAGCTGACACGGATGTTCCCAGAGCACCAGGGTATGGAGGTGGTGATGGTGGGGGTGGATGTCGTTGATGGACCCATCATGAGGCCACCCCTGGCCACACTGGCACCTCGGGGAAAGGTCTATCTCAGCAGCTACAAGGGGCTCTATCATGACTTCTGGGAAAGCCACGTGGAGACCAAGCTGGCCGCCCGCCCCAGCCTTGTGGTGGGCTTTCACCCAGGTGAGTGCCTATGGCTCAGAGGGGCCCAGATCCTTGTCACCCTGCTGCCTGGCACAGGATGTCTCCAGCAGGGTGCAGGACAGACCCTGAGCACCCTGGCAGTGCCTGGGGTTGAGCCTGCTGGTGGCTTGGGATGTGTCCAGGGCTTTGCGCCAAGACACAATGGGCATCTGGACCAGCCAGGTGACCTCCTGGGGCTTGGCTGCCTCATCCCCTCCCAGACACTCAGTGTCCTTCCTCTGTCACCCACCTTGTCCCCTCCCCAGGCATTCAGCATCCTGCCTGTGTCACCCACCTAATGGTCAGTGGGTGCAAGCAGCACCCAAATGGATTGCTGCCTTCAGGTCTTGGTGTGGTGGCTCAGGCCAGGACCCAGAGCTGGGGGTGCCCACTGGCACGGGTGGGGAGACAGGACCCACCTCACTAAGCGCTGCCAAAACCTGTTGCCAACATTGCCGTGACCCCAGGGGTCTCTGGCACAGAGCAGGTGCTGTTAGAACCAGCTTTCCCTGGGACTGAGGTGGGACAGGAGAGAGGAAGGACCCTCACCACCATGTCCCCCCAGGTTTCCACGCTTGCCCAGACCTACTGGCAGGCTGGCTGCCCACCCTGCTGCTGCTGCGGGACTACCGCCTGCCCGTCCTCTTCACCGTCTACAGGTGAGCACAGACCCGCTGCCCCGCCATACCCCCATGTACCCCTCCCCAGTTACATTCTCCTTGTCTCCTGGCAGTGAGCAGGAGCTGAAGTCCTCCCTGCAGATCCTGATGGAGCTTGAGATGCACATCATGGGCTACGCCACCAACCCCTTTGCCTCGCTCCGGCCCGAGCAGGTCTACTCCAGCCCCAACAAAGCACCTGTCTACTGTAGCTCACACTACATTGCCCTGCTGGGGCCGGTGGCATCAGCTGTGCTGGGTGCTGAGGAGCTGGAGGATGGCAGTGGCTGGCATGGAGGGGAGTCCAGTGCTGCTGGTGCTGCTGAGAGCATCGCTCCGCAGCTGGGCTGACCCCGTGCTGCCAGTGCTGCCCACCTGACCCCCAACCCCTCACAGCCCAATCTCTCCATCCCAGGATCGGCCATCCAGCCATCGCTCACCACACATATCCAGTCCTGGGGGTCCACAGCACCCTGGCACGGGCACAGCACCCCTCTGCAGCACCAAATAAACCACCAGCAGCCACCAGCCGCCGTGTCTCGAGCTTTATTTCCAAAAAGGCCTTTGTTTTCCCAAAGAAAATGGAGGGCTGAGCCTGCCCCAGCCCCACTTGGGCAGCTACAGCCTCTGGAGGGACGGCGAAGGGGACCCCGACTGCGAGACCTGCTGTACCGGGGTCCCGTGGGGAGCCCCAGCCCATCACCCAGCTGTCACTGTCACACACGCTGTGCCCCTGCACCACTGCCTACCCTGCAGTGTGGTGCTCCAGCACTGCTTGCTGAGCATGACACTAGTGCCCAGCCCAGCCCCGGCACATGGGCATTGGTGAACTGGCTCCTGCGGCATCACCCGATGCTGCCGGGGACCCGCACTGGCCTGGCGTCCCCTCCCTGTGTAGCCAGCAGGTCCAGCACAGCAATGGTGACAACGTCCCATGTGGGCACCCGCGATAGCTCAGGGAAGCCAGGACCCCCTGGGGCTCCCTGCGCCCCAGTGATGGGTCCCTCCCTTGGGTCGATGCCTGTTGGAGGAGCTGTGGCAGGCGGTGGGGATGGCACGGTCCAGCCGGGGAGGTGGCACAGCGTGGCACTGTCTGTGTCACTCGGTGCTGGTGCGTTCCCGCAGCACGGGCAGCATCAAGGTCTCCGGCGCCGATTTTTTGCGCGGGCGAGTCATGGGGGGAGCAAGGAAATCGGGAGCCTCGTCGCTGAGGGGGGTGGAGGGGGCACTGGCAGGGGCCGAGTGCGTGGCTGTGGGCTGCCCCACCTCGCTGACTGAGATGGTGGGTGCCACCAGGCCGATGAGCTCGTTGGTGGCCTCCTGCGTCTCCTGCTCGTAGCGCCGCACCTCCTCCATCGTCATCCCTGCTGAGCACAGCCGGGCTTGGGGCCGCTCGGCACAACTACATCCTGCACCCTGGCATCCCGCAGCAGCCTGCACCAGCTCCTTCCCTCGAGATGGGTGCTGGGAAGGGGGCATGGGCTGGGGAGAAGGGGGACAGGCAGCGAGGAGGAGGATGTAGGGAAGGGACAGACCGGCAGCACAGGCAGGGGACACTGGGCAGGGGGAACCCTCCGCTGCTGGGTCCAGGGGGGGCTTGATATGCATCATGCACAAGCCCCGCTGCCTGCACCCGCTTACAGGCAGTGTGCCAGAGTCCCCATCCCCCGCAGGCAGCATGCTGGGGTCTGGGGTCCCTGTCCCCCGCAGGCAGGGCTGCCCATGCAGCAGGGGTTAGGGGGGTTGACTCCCCAGCTTTTGGTTTGTGGCCACTTGCATCTGAGTCTCGAAGGCCCGAACCTCTTCCAGGGACATGTCTGGAAGGTAGAGAGCCGCTCACCCGGACGGCCCCATGCCCACTGCAGCCCCCTGCTGCCAGACAGTACCAAACCTGGGGTTCCCACCCCCATGCCCACAAGTGGCAGCCGCCTGCAGCGTGTCTTCCCTGCCAGGCAAGGGGTGCAGGCAGCACAGGCAGCAATGCTGGGGCTCCTCTTCCCTCCCTGTGCTTTGGCCAAGCCATCCCCAGGCAGGCAGCATGCGGGGTGCGGGCAGGGTGAGCAGAGCAGTGCAGGCAGCGCAGGCAGCAGGTTGTAGGGTTGCAGGGCAGACGGAGGAAGAGCAGGAGCTCTCCGTAGGGTTAGTGGCATTGGAGGTTAAACCCGCAGCCCAGACTCAACCCTGGGGGTCTGGGGCCACCCCGGGGACCGTGTCCCCCACCCTGCCACCAGAAGTGCTGGGGGGGGCCCTACTGACTCACCGCACCACTCGTCCACCCAGGCAAAAGCCTGACGGTGCCCGATCAGCAGGATGTCCCGGATCACCTGTGACGCACCGCAGGCATTGGGGGTCAGCACCCTGTCACTGCCCCCCGTCCCCTCCAGTGGCCCCCCAGCCTGAATGCCCCCTCACCTTGTGCACAAACTGCTCCACTCGCGTCTGCAGCCCCCACACCTCGAACTTGACGCTCACCAGTTTGTAGGAGCACATGATGGGCTTGGTGTGCTGGCGCCAGCCCTCCCGCAGTGGTCCCCGGCCCGTCTTGGCCGAGCTGAAGAAACGGGGATCCTGGAGAGTGTGGGGGAGGGCAAAGCAGGGCTGTCAGCCCCATCCTGGGACAGGGGACAAAGGGGTGGCCCTGGGGAGCTCCCCCCATCCCCAGCCATGCTACCTCCAGGCTGCGGTAGTAACGCTCAGGGATCTCGTCAAAGGCGATGTCCAGGAAGGAGACCTCGTGATCACCCAGGATTTTATCACCATGGAAGATCTGATGAGGGGAGGGGAAGGGAGGGAGAGGAGCTGGTTGGTGGGGATATGCCCACCCTGCCCCGTGTTGACTGTTCCAGGTCTCAGCTGCAGTGCAGACTCACGTTCTCGCTGTCCCCGCAGTTGTCCTCGTACTTGGTCTCGATGTAGATGGAGAACTTGGGCAGGAAGGAGCACTGCAAAGAGTGGCCATCAGCTGGCCCTAAGGGACACTTGTCCTGAGGGACACCCGCCCCCAAAGATGCCTATCCCAAGGGACACCCACCTACAGGGCTGCCCACCCCCACAGGATACCCAGCCCAAAGGACACTGAATCCAAGGGACACCCACCCCAAGGAACTCCTGCCCCAAGGGACAAGCACTCCAAGGACACCCAGCCCCAAGAGACACCCACTCCAAAGGGATGCCCAGCCCCAGGGACATCTACCCCAAGGGATACCCAACCCCAGGGGACACCCACCCCAGTGCTCCCTCCCAGGCCATGCTAGGTCCCCCTGTGGCACTTCCTTACCGTGTACTCTGCAGGGACACCGTGGCACGTCAGCATTGTGAGGGTGGCATCACCAGGTGGCATCACAAGGGAGAGAGGGAGTGGTGAGATTGGGAAGCAGCCACAGCCAGGCTCTCCTGGCATCCCACAGACCACAGCCACCACTGGAGAGGGGCAGGGTGCCCAGCGGTGCCCATTCCTGCACTGTGCCCAGGGCTCACCAGTGATGGTGTAGGGGTAGTAGTTCCAGGCCTTCTCCGTGATGTAGAAGATGCGGGGAGTCACCGCCCGTGCCCAGCTTGGCAGTTTGCTGCAGGGGACCATGGTGGGAGGAAGGGGGGATCCACTGAGAGCAGGATATGGCCAGTGGGCACAGCCCTGCCCAGTGCCACCTGCACCCCATCATATCCCAGGGACCCCTGCCACCTCCCCAGGACCCTCATCTGCACCCCAGCACCATCACCATCACCTGCACCCCATCACCCCCTCCAGGGACACCTGCCAGCTCCTCAGGACCCCCATCTGCACGCCAGCACCCTTCCCAAGGACATATCCCACCTCCCTGGGACTCCACTCTACTGCAGTGCCCCCATCCTCCCCCCAGGGCCCCCCCCTCCTCCCCCGGCGCCCCCACCCCCTTCCCCCCAGACCCCCACCCCCCCCCCCCCGGCCCCCCCCCCCCCCCCCTC
>JAAGNO010001636.1:0-22905 GCA_033439905.1 Ceryle rudis
GGTAATTTGAAACATTGATAGAATCTATAAATGAGAAATGGTAAATGTAGAATGCCTTGGGTTGAAAGGGACCTCTAAAGATCGTCTAGTCCAAACCCTCTGTGGTAAGCAGGGACATCCTCAACTAGATCAGGTTGCTCAGAGCCTCATCAAGCCTGACCCTGAATGTCTTTAGGGATGGGGCCTCCACCACCTCCTGGGGCAAACTATTCCAATGTTCCACTACTCTCATAGTAGGGAACTTCTTCCTAAAGTCCAATCTGAATGTATCCTTCTCTAGCATAAAACCATTGTCCCTTGTCCTATCACTATGTGCCCTTGTAAACAGTCCTTCTCCAGCTTTCTTGTAGGCCCCCTTTAGATACTGGTAGGCTGCTATAAGATCTCCCCAGAGCTTTCTCTTTTCCAGACTGAACAACCCCAACTCCCTCAGCCTGTCCTTGTAGGAGAGGTGTTCCAGCCCTCTGATCATTTTTGTGGCCCTCCTCTGGACCTGCTTCATCAGGTCCATGTCCTTCCTGTGTTGAGGGCTCCAGAGCTGGACACAGTATTCCAGGTGAGGTCTCGCCAGAGCAGAGTAGAGCGGTAGAATCACCTCTCAATCTGCTGGCCACAGTTCTTTTGATGAAGTCCAGGATGTGATTGGCCTTTTGGGCTACAAGTGCACATTGTTGGCTTGTGTCCAGCTTCTCGTCTATCAGCACCCTCAAGTCCTTTTTTTGCAGGCTGCTCTCTATCACCTCCTCCTCCAGCCTGTATTGATAGCAGGGATTGTTCTGGCTCAGGTGCAGGACTCTTCACTTTCTCTTGTTGAACCTCATGAGGTTCACCTGGGCCCATCTCTCCAGCTTGTCCAGGTCCCTCTGCATGACATCACATCCCTCTGGTGTATCGACAGCACCACTCAGCTTGGTATCATCTGGAAACTTGCTGATGGTACGTTTGATCCCACTTGACCATTGATGAGATTATTAAACAGTACTTGTCCTAGTATGGACCTCTGAGGGACACCACTTGTCATTGATCTCCATCTGGACTTCAAGCCATTGATCACTACCCTCTGGATGCGACCATCCAGTCCACTCATCAAATCTATCTCTCTTCATCTTAGTGAGGAGGATGTTGTGGGGGACTGTGTCAAAGGCCTTGCAGAAGTCCAGACAGATGACATCCATAGCTCTTCCCTTTTATACTGATGTAGTCAGTCCATCAGAGAAGGCCCCTAGGTTGGTCAGGCAGGACTTGCCCTTAGTGAAGACATCGTGGCTGTCTCTGATTGTCTCACTGTCCTCCTTATGTCTTATAAGATCTTTTAGGAGAAACTGCTCCATAATAATAACTGCTTCTAAAAATAGTAATAAAATTAATTTTATATGGATGTTATGGTTTAACTTAGCTGAATTGCTATGGTGTTTCTGAATGTGTACCTCTCTGGGCTTACATCAAAATATTTCATTACCAAATTAAGTTTTATTACGCAATAATATAGATGATCATAAATATTTTATAAAGTCTTATTTTGCAAAGTTTACGGTTGTAAGACATAAGAAAAGGAGCTCCAATGACCTTGGTGAATCAGTTGTTCAACATATAAAAAGAGGAATCCAGGTATATATTGGTAATAAAATCATCTACATTTCTATGACCTGCTGGCAAAGTTTTCGGTACCTTTTTTTATCTGAATCAAACCTAAAAGAGCATACATTTTTATTCTCTTTCTCCCCTGTCCCCGTCCCCCGTCCCCCCCCCAAAAAAAATTTAGGCCAAATGATTTGAAATTTCTTTCATGTTCACTGAAGAAGTGTTGGCTGCTTCGACTATTTCCTTCTGTTATCTCCCTGTTATGTTGAAAATTTTCCTGAGATCCCTAAATTTATGATTATAATCTCCCTATGCCAGGATAGTCCCTTTTAAAATCAAATTAATTAATTAATGTGCCAGCTTAATTGTAGTCAGTTTGGTACATCCTCTCACACTCTCATCCCCTCACTTGGGAAACGCCATGCAGAATGCCTTCTGAAATGCTAATACCTTCTGAAATGCTAAATCCTTCTTTCTCAAGTTCATTCGAATTCAACTGGAGCTTCTGGAACCCAAGCAACTGTTGAAAATAAGCAATTAGCCTGCATGCTTGAGGAAACAACATCCTTACATACAACATGGCTTATATATTATTCTGATATTATTGATCTGAACTGTTGCAAATTCATTAATGGAAATCAATTATTTTCAAACCACAGAAAAATTATTGAACTATTAATCTGAGAAATTCTGATACAACACTGAGGTTTAAAAGGAAGATACTGTGGTTTACTTAGAGTGAGCATGATCTGCGTTAGTGTGGAAAATTAATGTCCTCTGCTTTCCTTTTTTTTTTTTTTTTTTGTCTTTTTGATTACCAAAGCATTGTGTGGTTCTTTTGAAAAGTAGTTGAGTTTTGGGGGAAATGATGATAGTTAGAGGAAGGGTAGTTAGTTACTGAAGCATTTTCATATTTTAGGTAAAGTTCCGTGATGAAAAATACTATATAATTGCAGAATAGAGAAATGCTCGTAATATTGTGTGTTCTCTCTTCTGTGAAAGTTACTTTAAATTAGGCAGAGCAAGTGCTTTGCATCTTTAAGTATTCTTCTCTAGAGGAACCATACTCAATACTAAAACCTCTACTTGGTGATATACTCTTAACACTTTCTATAGTGATCCTCAGAGGATGTCTTTTAAGAAATTATGCCATTTTTCTACAGTTATGTAATGATTTATATATATTACAATGAGGAAGAGATGGTAGAGAAAGCACTGAAAATAATTTAAAGCGACTCTTTTTTTTGAAGGATTTTTTTTTTTTCCACGGGAAATCTAGATGTTTAATCTTAAACTACCTCTAGATCTGCTGTAGCCTCACTCAGTTCTGTTATTTGCTGTATATACATTTAAAAAACCAAATTTCCAGAAATGGCTACATTAGTTTAGAGGTCAGTTCTAATAGGATAAGTTATGTCAAGTATGTTAGGTCCTCTGGAAAATCTTTTTCATCTATGGAGAATTAGAATCACAGATTTTGTGTTTGTGGTTTGTTTTTTTGTTTGGTTGGTTTTGTTCGGTTGTTTTTTGTTTGTGTTGTTTGGTTTGGTTTTGGTTTTGTTTGTTTGTTTTTCATATAGGCAAGAACCTAATCACGGGGCTCTATGAAGAGATCTGTTACTCAGGGCTGATGCTGCACATTCTTTTGATAAAGCATGTGGTTTTTCATCTTGTTTTGGACTATTATAAACATTTCTGATAGTATTCAAGTCACTTAGCAGCTCCTACAAGTCACTTAGCAGCTCCCAACTAAGTCTCAGCATCATTTGAAAGCTTTTGGATATGCAGTGTCTGAAGGTCTCTTCCAACCAAAGACATTCTGTGATTCTGTGAATACTGCGCATTCCCTGGGGGAGCACAGGTCACAGCATGTTAGAGCAGAGAATAAAGCACTTTCAGCTGAAGAAATCTGACTTGAGAATAACCTTATACAGCCATCACCCAATTTCCCTTTTCCTTCAGTGGCAGTAAGGATGTCAAATATAATAAGTGGACATGGCAGCCAAGTTATGCGTCACTTTGGTATCTGTTATCTTTCCTGGCCAGAAAATAAAAGGCAGTTTTGAACACTCGCTTTGGGGGACACAGGGGTAAATGATAATCTGACCGTCTTCAGAAAATACTGAAAAGTTTGAACATCTTTGAAAAAGATAGTCTTCAGGAAGAAACACTTTACTGTATTTATTAATTCAAATATCTACCCTGGCATAACTGAACCCCTAAATGGAAAAAGTGTAGCAGTAGGGATTTAGTTATTGCTGGCAGCTTTGTGGACTAATGTCACTCAGGCAGGAGTTTAAAAGGAATATTTTTAGTAGTATATGCATAAAATCCACACGCAAGGTAAATAAAAACCAACTTTATGTAATACAGAGTTATTTTACATGTCCATCCATAAACTCTAACAAAAATGGGATTATGATTAATTGTTCTGTTTCCTTTTTCACTTAATTATTCCTTTTTAGGACACACTTCATTAATGAACAATCTAACAAAGCCATTTCACATTGTTAAGTCAGTTGAGTTAGTGATTAATGTATTTGTTATGCTTGCAGATAAAAATACCTTTATATAGGGTAAACTGATGACCAATTTACTCTGGGTGGTGATACACATCATTTTGCCATTGAGGTTTCATAGTTTATAAACAGTGAATTAAATGTCAGTGACTTTTATTATCGAGGAAAAACATAAAGTTAGTACCATGAGTGAAACAGTCTGATTTGCCAGAGGAGAAGAGAGTGGCTGAAACTCTGTGATGAAACTCTGTTTGGGTTGCTTATTTCTATTTTTATACCCAACTTGGGCCTTGTGGAGGCAATTCTTTTTCAGTCTCTGCTCTTTTTCTGTTCAACAGGTAAGAATTTTGTTGGTTTCAGTGAATTTCTTTCTCAAATGCAGTGTTCTGGATTAGAAGCACAGAATAAATATCCTCTTTTCAATTTTGCATTCCTAATAATAATGACTTGCGCAAGATCAGTCAGATTTTGCAATTTGTGTTGTTGGTCGCTCATAAGGACAATGATACACATTTAAAACATTACCCTGGGGCAGTTAGGTCTTGGCCTTAATAGAAAACACCATATTTCATGTGGACATAAACTTTCTACATCTCATAAATACTTAAACAACAAAAAAAAAAAGTCAGGGGGAGAAAACCCCCTGCTCTGCAGTGTTGAAATAATATTAAAGTAATTGTAAAAATTATTTATACTGTGGCTTAGATTCAAAGTCACTGAGGCACTTTGAAAATATAGTTTCAATTTTCTTTTTCTGGCTTGGTTTCAAGCTGATTTCTTTCTAGTGTTTTCCCTCCTAATACTGAACTAAAGAAGTTGCACTAGAGTTTCCTATGGAGAAATGGAGTCTTCCTGAAGCATGGGGAGATTTCTCCCAGTCGATGTGGCTTTATCCTTTAATTATTTAAGGGTGATCTAGAAACAAAGACAGTAACACTGTGTTTTACAGATTAATGATTGTTAGAGGTTTTAAAATCACGTATGTGACTGAGTAGCGTCATTGTTAAGTATGTAGTTATGTCACAGATATTTCAGAGATAAATCTGAAGTTGTCTGAAGCTCTCTCAATATGCCTCAGGACACCTTTATCTTTAGTGGTTCTATGTGAGCAGGATAAAACATGATCATAAGGCTTTATGTTGCTGTGACCTCATCACAGTTTACAACTTCCTCAAAGGTGGGTAGCAGGAGAGGAGGTGCTTATCTCTCTCTGGTGACCAGTGACAGAATGTGAGGAAATGTAATGAAGCTGCATCAGGGGAAATTCAGATTGCACACTAGGAAAAAGATTCTTCACTGAGAAGGTGGTTGGTCGCTGGAGCAGGCTCCCAAGCGAAGCAGTCACAGCACCAACCCTGTCAGATTTCAAGGAGTGTCTAGATGATGTGCTTAGTTATATGGTTTTGTTTTAGTTAGTCTGGCAAGGAGCAGGGATTTGGACTCAATCATCTGTATGGGTTCCATCCCACTTGAGATATTCTGTGATTTATTTTATTACTTAAAACAGACACTGCTGTCTTACCAGGAGAAATCATCAATATAGTTTCATTAATCAGATCTTACCTTGCTGGAAAAAGCAAAACCAAATTAAAATGGCAAATGTTTCAAATCAACAACTTTTTTTTTTTTTTCCCCTGTAAGTAATGTTGTGTGTCACAGCATTCTCATTTGACTATTAGAACCCATTTAAGACATGGTGATTAGTTTCTCAGACAAATACCAGCAAAACCTGTTGCCACAGAGGAAAAGATTGGAGGCCTTCAACTCCCTGAATTAAGCATTCAGAAATCCCCTGCTTATTGTCTGTCTAATTATAGGGAAAGCTAAGGCTTGCTAGGTATGTCTCTGGGAGCTCTGTAAGTGCCTTCAACTAGTTGCAGTTTTGTATGTGCTGTTAAGCCATATTCTAATAAAGAAACTAGAAAGAATGGAATTTAGTTTCAAAGTCCTGATATAAGTGCCCCAAATTTACTCAGGGTCATCTTACAATGTGTTCTGGGCTATTATATCAATACCGTGAGTTTCCAAAGAAATAGTTCTTTCAATAGTTAGTCACTTTCAAGAATAGGTATGCCAGGCTGTATCTTCAAAAATCAAATAGCTTCAAAGATAGTCTGAATTTTTTAATAACAGAATGTTATTTGTTGGATTAGTATGAAAGGGTTTTTGCAAATTGAACAATTAAAAACAGTTTTTGTTTGTTTGTGTCATTGATTTCCTTTTTTTCCTCTTTTTTTTTTTCCCCTCCACTTTAGACAATTGATTTAGAGGGGTTCAAGTTGTTCATGAAGACTTTTCTGGAAGCAGAGCTACCAGATGATTTCATTGAACATCTTTTTACATCATTTAGCAACAAAATCTCTCACTGCAGCCCGTTAATAAAAAACAAACCCCAGCACCTTTCTGGAGGTAAGTAATAAAATTCCAGTAATATAAAAGCTGAAGGTTCCCTCTCCCTCCTATTTTACTTCTAATAGATATAAATACATGGAGTTCTAAAATATGTTTATTTCTTGTTGTGTTTTGATATTTGTGGAACTGGAGAAACTAAATCACAAACAAGAAATACTGTGAAAAGAAATGGAAATTAAATGGCTTCATCTTTTAAATTCACAATAATGATGCAGCTGAGACACCAAGTGGACAGTCTGTGGCATGTTAATGCTAATCAGATTGCTATGGTTATGTGGTCTTTCTTCCTACTGTACTGTATTAATACTTAGAAACCTCTGGAGTTCCATGCAGGAAGCTCCTGCTGGTGCTCTGCAGGTTCAATGCCCACTTACTGCTGCTTCTTTTAATTGTGCAGGTGTGATACTGCTGTTAGTGATCCTACATACTTATCAGCTAATGATATTTTAAATGTCCTAGGTGTTAACAGCATTTTTTTTTTCTCAATGTAAGGATTTTATTTAATGCAGTTTGAAATTTTCATGCTAGTGATGTTCCACATGGGTCAGTACTTGGTCCAGTCTTGCTCAACATAGTCATCAGTGAGCTGGGCGAAGGGGCAGAATGTACCCTCAGCAAGTTACAAAACTGGGAGGAGTGGCTGACACACCAGAAGAAGGCTGTGCTTGGCAGCACAGTGAGACCTGGATAGACTGGACTGTTGGATGGAGGGGAACCTAATGAAGTTCAACAAGGGCAAATGTAGAGTACTGCACCTGGGGAGGAATAATCCCATGCACCCGTATGGGTTAGGGGCTGACCTGCTGGAAGGCAGCTCTGTAGACAACAAGTTAACCCTGAGCCAGCAGTATGCCCTTGTGGCCAAGACGGCCAGTGGTATCCTGGGGTGCATTAAGAGGAGTGTGGCCAGCAGGTCAAGGGAGGTTCTCCTCCCTCTCTACTCTGCCCTAATGAGGCCACATCTGCAGTATCGTGTCCAGTTCTGTGCTTCCCAGTTCAAGAGAGATAGAGACCTTGTGGAGAAAGCCCAGTGTAAGTTCTACAAAAATTAGGGAACTACAGCATGTCACTTAGAAGGAAAGGCTAAGAGACCTGGGTCTGTTTAGCATGGAGAAGACTGAGAGGGGGATCTTCTCAATGCTTACAAATATCTAAAGGGTGGGTGTCAAGAGGATGAGGCCAGTCTCTTTTTAGTGGTGCCCAATGATGGGACAAGGGGCAAAAGGCACAAAGTAGAACATAGGAATTTTCACCTAAAAATAAGGAAAAACGTAACTGTGATGATTATGGAGCTCTGGAACAGGCTGCCCAGAGAGGTTGTGAACTGCCTTTCTCTGGAGACTTTAAAAACCTACCTAGACACAATCCTGTGCAAGCTGATCGAGTTGAACCTGCTTTAGCAGAGGGGTTGGACTAGATGATCTCTATCAGTCCTTTCTAACCTCCACCATTCTGTGATTCTGTAAACTGATTTTTTTTTTTTAATTGATTTTGAGTTCAGAGGACATGTTAAAATACTTCCATGCAAGATAGTGTTAAAAACTGTCAAATAACAAAATGTTATAAAACTTTTAAAGACAATTTGCATAAGAAATTTAAGGTTACCTTCCTAACTTGAAAAATTCAATTTAGCACTTTAGCAGTTTTTGAACTCTATCACACTCCTGTAGATAAAAGCAGAAGCTAGACTAATTTAATGAAATAAATTATGTGTTTTGAACAGCTGGGATAATCAAGTGCTTGGAGCAAGTTACCAAATGGTTTGATGGGTACTTAACTGCTTGAATTCACTGAATTGAAGATTAGGTGTCTTCAAATTGCAATGCATGCAGAAGTTATGAATTGGGTTACAAGTGCTCCTAGATGAAATGTTAGCTTTTCTTGCAGATATCAAGCACTAGATTTCTGTAGTGTTCAATTCTAACTATAGGCTTTCAGAAATCACCTATTGAGTCTGACCTGCTTTTTCTTTTCAGTGCATGCTGTTCTCAACTATGCTAAATAGATGGTTTTCAGTTATTTTTCTTCATTTAAGTTTACAGTACCCATTATTTCCACTTCTTGGCTTTATATTTCCTGGAAAAAAAAATACCAAATAGTAAAGCCCCATATTACATTATCATATTATATTATAATGTGTATATATATATAAGGTCATTAACTGTAGTTAGACTTGAATGCAGAAACTTTTTTCTCCTAGCAAAGCTTGCTTACCACATCAAGGCTATAATTCTTCATATGCATTTATTTTTCATTTGAATTAAATTCTTCAGGTATCTTTTTTTTATTCTTTCTAATTGGAACTGTCATGGAAATATCTTCCACAGGTATCTGCATTGTAGACAGTACATTTCCAACTTCTTGGGCTTTTGTTAGTTATCTAGCTTGGGTCCACATGCAGAGCAGTAGCCTTAGTTGTCTATAGTGTAATCAGTTGTGTGGAGCATTCAAAACCTTTCGTTGCTAATTACAGGTCTGATGATGACTTCAGTTTTGGGCAAATCATTTAGACCAGTGACTCAGTCCCTTGCCCTTAAAGATGCAGTTCAACAGAATCTATAAGGGCATGACTAAATGTATTCTTTATTGTATGCTGCAGGGTATAGTTTGGGTATCGTAAGTTTTCAGCATTGCATTTTTTTCAACTCTTGATATAGATTCTGCTGCCTACAAATTCTCAACAGCACAATTTCATTTCCATGTTCATTACTTTTAATTTTTCACTGAAATTTTCATCATGTTTTCATTGATGAGTAGCATCAGCATTATAAATGCGTTCTAGAACCACCAATATTTGTAGTTTTTCACACCTGACAGTTCTTGCCTGATAACTGCAATAGCAGCTACCATTTAGTGGTGTGTATTTATTTATTATTGTGTTTTTACATATGTTGTCTGGCTACTATAATGTCAGAAAGTCATCTTTTATCATTCTGGTGTTGTATTTCTACGGTTTTGACACTTCATATATAGAAATGCTAAAAGCTGTTTCTAGGTCATAGCCAGATTTACAGATAAATTCTGTTCAGTATAGACCATATTCAGCTTTCTTCAATTTCACTATAATTATGTGAAGTTTTATTCTTGTGTTGTAAAATAATAATAATAATGATAGTTATAATAGTTGTAGCAGTAATATCGTTATTTTGGTGGTTATTTCTATTGTTGTTGTTTAGACTCTATGCTAAGTTTCTTACTCTAATGCTAAAATCCTACAATATTTTTCTCCTTCACTCGCTTTTCCCAGTGTGTAATGAATTTCAATCTTTTTCTGTTAGTAAGGACTTCAGAAATAATGTAATGTGAGACCAGATTAGTAGTCTTTTTTTATGTATTTAGTCTAATACCAGAATAAATGTTTGATAAATTGTTATATCCAAAGCATGGTTGGAGAGACAATTCAAAAATTGTGGAAATAATTGAGAAGATCACAGGGAAAGGAGCATGTTTCATAAATCTCTGTTATGTGCCTGTTTTTTACTGACTGTCTCTTGATCCACTCATGTCTGTTTATAAATTGTATTTTCAGTTAAGGTGTCTGAAGAGAGATGGAAACAGATGCCAGGTAAGCAGCAGCAGCAGCAGCAGCACTGTAAGTCAGCACATTGCAGCCACCCCTGTTCCATCTCTAATTAAGATGTAATACTTTAACCTGGACCTTGCAGATGATAAGCTAAAAGATACCTTAATATTTGTAAGCCTTTTCTTTGGGGTTTTAGGATTTTACATTTCTGAGATGCATTAGCCCAAGTTTCATACTTTTTATCTGTGCAGAAGATTCACGTAAGACTGGAATGTGAACTATTTGTGTAAATTTTGTGATGAAAGCTGGCATCTTAATTGTTTAACATTTTATGTCTTAATTTTAAGGGCACTTAAGTGACAAGCGAACTGATTTAATAAAACACTGCCCTATTGTGTCTTTTTACTTGTTTAATTATTTACTCTCAGTGTTTGTTACCTGCCTGAAACCATGAACATGAATTGATTCAAAGATCTAATTTTTGCATGCCAATTTACACTTATTTACAGAACTAGTTTTTTTTAAGTGTGTGCCTCAGTAGACCTTTGAAAATATCTTCAGATTGCAATAAAATTTTTCAAGATAAAAAAATAGAGGGGGAAAAAAACCCCGCAAGCATTCTATTTCCATTTGCTTCAGTAATTAACTTGTCCAAGACAAATGGATGAAAGAAATTATTTATGCAGGATATGTGTGCAATAATGAATCTGTTATGATTTAGTTATAGAAAATACTTAAGAATAGTAAATCTTTGTGTAAAGTTTCATCTTAAACATCACAGAAGTCAGTGAAAAATGTTACAAATTTGCAAAGAAACTTTCAGTACTGCTTTCTTTGTATTCTCCCATCCTTCCACTTTTTTCCTCTATTTACTATTTCCTCTATTTACTAAAATCTGCAGTGATTCTAGTAATATAATCAGGACCAGTCATATTAATGTTCTCTTGAAACAGAAAGTTTGGCAATGTTGAAACTTATATTCCAAGCAATACACTGGTACTACTCTTGATCACGATGTTTGAGCAATTATTTTGACTATTATTTAAATTATAAGTTTATTTTCATAGTATTCTGTGGCCAAGGCGTCGATGTTTTAAATATGTGTTGCTCTGACACACATCTGGCTGTGTTTTTGGGAAGACTACACACTTGGTTATTAACAGTTTTCTTTGACACTAAAACATCTTCAATTAGCGTAGCTGGTGTCAGTCTGTAAGTTAGACGAAGCTTCTACAAGCACAAGGAAGTGGATACAGCATTGGGTAGGGATTCTTTTAATACTTAAAATAACATATAATGTAATACAATAAAAATATTCAGCAAATTTTTTTTTTTTAGTCAACCGACATCAGGTCACACTAATGAAAGAAAGGGTTATGCCATTCCCTTAATTGATTTCTTTTCTAATAGTTTATCTGTATAATACTTTAAGGCATCACTACCATTTTAATTCTACCTCTTTGGATAAACTATGAATGTGAATTTTTATAACTCCACATTTGTATTTAAATTAAGTCATCTGAGATTCACATAAAAAGATGCATGTAAGCAAGAGTTATGTTTTAATTTTCTGCTTATATCATATGTTAAGAGTAACAAAGGCTATTTTTCATTTCCAGGTCTGAGACTTAACAAAGGTACCTCTACATCTCGACCTCCTACTCCTGCCAACTTACATTTACCAGACATGATCCAGCTGAAAGATATTGTTTGCTATTTGTCACTGCTAGAAAGAGGAAGACCTGAAGACAAGCTAGAATGTATGTTCTTTTTTTTTTTTTTTTTTTTAATATATTCAGTAAGTCATCAGAAATTCTGTTTCTAAATTCTCTGACTTTAAAACTCTATTTTGAGTAGCTGCATTATAAATATATAGTTTTAGGTCACCATTATTGCAGTAATGTTCTTTCATTCTTGCTCATTTGATGAAAATATCAAATTGATGAAAATGTAACTAAATTCTATCTAGCACATGTTAAGATGAGGAGTAAGGATCCTTTGTTCTGCAGTTAAAATAATCCTTTTTATAATGTTACTTAGTATCAGTTCTGAAAAGAACAAATGAAATGAAGATTCTTAGAGATGTACTGAAGTGGTGAGTAATTTCTAGAATACAAGCTAATGCAAGCAAAGAATGGTTTACTACAGGCCCTGGACTCTGTAATATTAGTGATTACAGAAAAGCTAAGAATGATCCAAGTCTGCACTACTGTTTGGAATGTTTGACACTGGAATTTAGAAATATCTTGTTTTGTTTTAATTATGGACCCGATTGATTAAAACCAGATGACTCTATCAGTTCAAAATATAACTGAGACTCTGATCTGCAAATTGAAGAGGAAAAAAAGAAACCTTTTGTTTCTCTATTATGGAATTTTAGAAAATAAGTTTTTTCTACATAGATAAATGGTGAATTCTATGAGATATTCCTTACTGAAACCAAGTATGTTTTGATATACATAGCTGATCTCTCTATAAAAGAACTGTGGGATCAGACTCTAATGCGGGATGGAAAGTAAATACTCAATACAGTAGGAAATTGAAACAGCAGACTTGCTTCTGCCAGAATGAGAAATTCATTACAGGGTTATATGGCTGCCTGTTGTTGAAGCATCGTGATGTTTAATTACCTGTGGTTATTTTACAAGGACAACTTTGTAATGTGAGATCACTGATACCTTTGCTTCAGCAAAGATTATAAGGAGCCACCCCCAAATTTGGTAATACCAGTTTGGTATCATATGATCAGAATATGAGGATGTATGTATTCATAACACAAGCATGGGAAAACTAAGATCCTAGGATTAAATTCAATTTACAATATAGTATCTTTTTCGTGTTAGCAAGCTACTCAATTTACCAGAGCTCTGAAGAGCTCTATGCACAAATCATAGCTTGAAATGGAAGATCAGTTCCCTACCTTGGTGTCAGGAATTGGTACAATGAAAAGGGGGAGAGGCAGAGGAGCAGGTGACGATTTTAATGCAGGGGATGTTCCATAAACTTCCTGTAACAGGAACTTCATAGGCAAAAGACTATGAATGCTATATGATTTAGGAGCAAGAGAGGTGGATCTAATAAATGTACAGTGCTTCCATGTTTTGTATATTCAAAATCATTTGCATTTACTATGTATATGTAAGGATGTGGTTATTATATAGCTTTATTTTCTGCTTTTTCATACGAAGTTGAAGTATATCACGTATTGTCATTTTTTAGTGTCTAAATTTTGGCTTATAATTGTACCATTAGTGTGGAGAATTCCCTGTTGATTTTAGTTGAATTGTCCTCATAAATTAATGGTATAAGTTAACCCTTTGTCTGAAAGACTTTTATAGCAGTAGGTCCTATGTCTGCAAGGTAAATAATAAATTATTAGCAATGGAGTGAAAAAGAGAAGATGGCTTATTCTGGAGTTGTCAACATTAATACTAATCTCTAATCATGATTTTTAATTTTTTTTTTTCTATTGACAAAAAATGGCCTGAATATAAAGAATATTCCAGACTTTCCTAGGAAAGATCCATTGGAAGTTCTCTTTTTAAGGTCATACTGCAAGTAGTTCAAGGTGTATCGAGTAGTTCAATGTGTATCTAAATTGTGAAGTACCATTGTGCTCTGTGGCTCAGCCTGTATCCTCAACCCATACAAAACAATTTTCTGCTCTCCATGCTTGCACATTTACCAGGCTTTGCTTGCTGGTGTCCACACTATCATTCTTGAATGTGTAAGAAAGACCTCTTGTAAATAAGCAGGGTGCTTCCTAAGAACTGAACAGTGGTGTTCCATCGCTCAACTTTTCTTCCTTTAATGACCCCGACAGCAGAAGTTATTTTATCTCAGTTACATGACACTTTATCAGCACAACTCATTCCTTAGTTTCTATGTGGTTTTTTTATCAGTATAACCATAGACACCAGACATGTATCTCTTGTAAAACTGTTCAGAGAAATGCCAGGAGGCAGTATGAAGAGCATTAGACATAAATGGTGTGGAGGAAGTATACGACCTCCACAGGTACCATATCTTTACAAACAGAATATGCTTACAAGTGCTCAAACTTCTTTCTGCTATTATGAACAGAAACTCCCAAGAATTGTGAGTTGTGGGTGGTTTTTGCCAGTTTCTCTGTTGTGGTGCAGTAAAAGAGCGTGAAGGCTTCCCTTTAAATTGTTGTTGCAGAATCTTAATTAAGGCTCTGCTTGCTGAAGAATGAGTGGAATGCTTCTCACTCAGATGAAAGCAGTGATAGAGGGTTTTTTTTTTGGAAAGACTGTTTAATAACATTTGGTAAATTTGGTGAAATATAGCAAAGCGTCAAAAAATTAATCAAGGTTCAATTTGATGGCAATGTCACTACATTATTTACCAGAAGGCAAAGTGATTAAAGAAAAGCAATAGGATTCAAATATTTGTGTCAATAAATCTGTATGCAACCAAGGGAAGCAATATGATTACAATATTCATGTGAGTAAATCTATATGCAGCTAAAGAAAGTAGTATGATTACAATTTTTGCATAGGTAAATATATGTACATGACAAGAATGATTTGGGTTAAGGTGATTTTCATGGGGATTTGGAGTAGAAGGGGGTAAGGGTGATCCTCCTCTTGAGATATCAGAGTTTTAGAATGGACCCCCTTGCTTTCTTAACTCCTCCTCAGAGAGGAGCCTAGGTACACCTAAAGCCGTTCTTAGATCCAGATAGTGGTTTATGACTAAGGGTATTGGGGATTTGGGGGAGGTTAGAGGTAAACGGAAACCCTCTAGTTCGGTCGCGAGGTTCAGAATAGATCCCCTTGCCCTCTGAACTCCTTCAGAGAATGTTAGATCTACCCCTAGTCCTAGACCTGGTCAACAGTTTGTATCTAAGGAATTTCAGGGTATTTGGACTTGAGTGAAGTTCTTCGTGCAACATTGTGCTTTTAAGGCAGGTGATAGCAGCAATTCTGATATGTTAACACCAATATGGTAGTTTGTAAAGTAGCAGTGCTTAATCAATGAAAATCAACAGTCAAATAAAGTAAATATAATGATTCACATAAAATTTGACAGAAGTTGCTAAGCAGAAGCTAGTCACACATGCACACAGAGCTATGTACAGTTGCAGAGGCTAACCTGTAAGATAGTATCTTTCTGCAGATTATTTTGGGTACCTTGGGATCTCCATGATCTTCACAAAAATCCCGAGGATTGCGAGTACTGACATCTCCCTTTGTCAGCTTATAAGTGAATGGTGGTCCCCTTCATAAGTCTCTGCAAACAGAGGGTGTTTTTCTGTTTCTCACCTTTTCCACTGGGTGGTCAGAGTCTGGCCCGAGAGGCATACCAGCTCAGGGGGAAATACAAAGACTCAGCCAGCTGAGACCCCAGAGAGGTCATACGGGCCTCACTTAGGGACCAGTGTTTATAGGGTCGCAAGATGATTGGCTTTTGATAGTAATAGGGAGCAGAGTTGTAGTACTCTTCCACTGTGGCCGTTAATCTTGTCAGGCTAGCCTGGCTCTTTCTGATGGGGCTGTGGTCTTTCTGTGGCCCCTGTCCAAGGGATTCAGGAGTTACAGATGGTGTTATTCAGGTGTTATGCAGGGGTGCCCAGCTATTCCAATCTCACTGTCTCCAGGTGGTGTGTGGGAATTGTTTGGGAATTGTTTTGTTTGAGGTGGATGCACAAGGTCAGAATGCACCAGGCACAAGATCACAATGTACCAGGCACCAGGATCTACCAAACTTTCCTAGCCCACCTGAGTTTTCCCAGGCTTCTGTGTTACAAAACTAGGCAACAGTAGTACTGGTCTCGCAAGGCAGCCCAGGGTAGGGGGAGCAGCGTCTGTACCACCACAATCTCTTATCAAGACTCTTCAGGTTATTCTGTTTCTGTTCTTTCCATATCAACAGAAGCTTCAAAAATGCCACACTGTTCTTGTGTATTTTTTCAGTAATATAATTAGTTACAGTTGGTCTTTTAGCTATGTTGTAGAGGTTTTGGACACTCAGGCTTCTGTGAAGAGTGACAAGCCTTATAGTTTTCAAAGTATGTGCACTGGTGAAAATAGGAAGCATTTGCTTGTGCATATGTTTTTGAGAATGAACTCCCCAATTTATTTTCAAAATAGCATAATTATGAACTTCTGGAATTTCTGGGATGCCACCTTTTGTCATGTGGAAGATTAGAAGTTCCAGGACTGCAGGTAAAAGTGTTGCAGTGCAGCAGCTGATCTCATATTACTAATTTTATTTTAATATATTACAAAAAGTGTGCAGTCTAGTAATAGAAATCGGTTCGCCAGTCAGTGCTATCTGATAAGGAGATGAGAAAAGAAATACAAAAGATTGACTTGGGCTCTGCAATGTGCATCAAAACTTTTGTTCAGTTGTTTTTATCTTTTTTTTTTTTTTGTTTTTTTTTTTTTTTTTTTCTCACAGAGTGCATAAATCAGCAGAAACATGAATATTTAGTAGGATATGAATAGAAAAGAGATTGCATGCCACACCAGTAGCCTAGTTTTTCAGAGTCCCAGAGCACAGATTGAGCCTTTTCACTACCCAATACTTACATAATTGGAAAGACTCTTTGCTACAAAGGTGAAACAGTTATAATTATGCTAATGTCTATTTTAAAATGACTGATTAGAACTACTGATTCATATTCAAGGAAGAAATGTTGTAAGCATTACTTCTTTGGAGTGGGTAAAGATCAGGGAGGTGCTAAAACTTGCTTTCATGATAACTGTTGAACATTTTTTCAACCAGTGCATCACAATGACAGAGAAGGAAGGAGAACCAAATCATTGGAACTTTATCACTGAGTGATTCAGTGATTCATCCCCATGGAAACTGTGAATGCTTAATGGTACCTTTGTCAGATGATATTAGCTGTTGTGCTCTGAGCAGCTTTGGTAGAAGGTGTACTAGCAGAGAGAGTACCAATCTTTGGTGGCTTTTGGCATTAACTGTTTTACACAGAAAATTTTCTACTATGTAACTCACAGGCAAAAAACCCCAAAACATATTTTTGTAGATTTTCTTAGCCTATAACTAATGAATAATGGATCTTTGTAGCTTGAAACAATGTACTACAATGAATACCTTTAATCTGCTATTACAAATCTTAAGAGCAGAGTGATGTAGTGGCAAAAATTGCTGAAGTGGTAGAGAACTATAGTACTTATCTTTTTTTCCTCAGTTAGATGAACAACTTGGGAATAATACAGAGGATAAAAGGGAAGCAAACTAATCCATATAACTGTTAAATATGTTTTACTGTAAGTCAGAAATAATCAAATTTTCTGAACTTTACCTCTAGTTGCTAAGAATTTCCTATCTCTGATACTGTTTCCTAAAACTGCTAAGCTTTGCCCTCAGAATCTGTTGGACTGTAACAGCATCTACTGTGGATCAGATGTGGTGGATTTGTTCATTGTTGAATAGGTCATGTTTTGTTTTCAAAGACATCTAATAAGACAGTTTGTAAGCAGATTGCTTGTTTTTTGCTCTCAGTCAAGACGTTAACAGTGTCCTGAAACCACCTGTATGTGGGCTTTCTTCTTACTCCTTAGAAAATAGAACTAGGGGGGAAAAAATCATCACTTTTATGGGGGATGGTGCTTAGATTTCAGAGCTCTGACAAACTGTCCAAGAAAGTAGGGACAAGAGTGAAGTATTCATTGTGTTGTGGTTTTCATCTTTAGCCTTTCAACAGTGTTCCTACCAAAGCTTCAGGCTTCTTTCTTCTCTGCAATCTTATGCAGTATATGATAACTGAGTAAGCTGCTTTGAAGTATCTTGGTAATGGTAGACATACATGCTCTTGTGGCTGGAATCAAGTAATGGTACAAACTGAAAAGTATGTATTCTTTCTGGGTATTGTAAAAATGCAGCTACTCTTGTCTGAGTAGCTCCCTAAAATGTTGGGAATACATTTTCAAATTGATTAAGTCTGGTCCTGGGAGGAATCATGCTGGCAGCCTTGGAGGAATGTTTATTGTTAGATTTGGCTGTTTAGGTACTTCAGATAACAATCCTCTGTTCAATTTAGTTGGTCAGAAGGTATTTATAAGGCAGTATCACTATTGAATAATAATAGCTGCAACCACAGGAGCAGGATAGTATTGTAACTTCAGGCTTGTCAACATTTGCCTGACCCATTCTCTATTTTCCTGTTTGGTGAGATGACAGAGAAGGACCTTTTGGTGGTACTCACCATGAATAGATATCATGTCTAGGAGGAACCAGAATTAGGTTCACAGACCAAACTGGCTGTTGGAGTGATTATGTGGAAAAGGTGCGATCGCACTATCCTGCTAATATGTATCATTGCAGGCACTGAGGCTGGGTAGTCACTGGGTGAGTCTCTCACTCCGAACAAGCGTTTGGAGGGTCTACAGTTAGTGTAATAATTAAAGAAAAAAAAATGTTTGTCTTTTCTTTGAAACTCAGGTTTGGTTGTTTTGTATTTTATGTTTTGTTTCTTTTTATGAAATGATGTTGTTGCCATGTTTTCTAACTGAGTTTCCCTCTCATTTTGTTTCCTTGTTAGTTATGTTTCGCTTATATGATACAGATGGGAATGGATACCTGGATAGTTCGGTAATGTTACTTACGTATTTTAATGCACTGTAAAAGTACGTCATAATGGCATACCTATACAAAAATACATTAATCCAAATCAAGTTCATATTTCTCTGGAATTAATAGAAGCAGTATAAACTATAGTTGATAAAAGGTTGCCTATTTTAAAAATAACTTTTGAGTTTTCTTTTCCATTAAGCATCTGCTTCTACAACTGTAAATATTTTCAAATGCTGACACTGCTGTCATGGAGTCCCATTCTATAGTCTATAGGATTCCTAAAATTCTAGTATGCTGCTGGGAAATGTGTACAAAAGCACCATTTGCAAAGATTTTGTTAAAAGTAGAAAGTGTGACGCACAATGGATGTATGTGGAGACATCTCAGAACTTCCATGTTGATTATTAAGAATGGAAGAACAATACTAAAGACCAAATTTTGAGGAGTAGCCCTACTAAATGTTTAAAGGAAAACCAGAGAAACAGTAATCAGTTAGAAAATGTCACTAGGTTATTTTTTTTTTTCTCTTAGATAACAGAAAGAAGTAGTTTATTGGCAGCTTATTTCTTTTTCCTCCCCTTGTTCTTTTGTATCTCTGTGAAGTAAGACAGCATAGAGGAAGAGGAAGTGATTCCCATAAGTAACAGGGAATACTATCCACCTTATGCCTTACTTCTGTTAGAAAGTTGTTAATTATACAACTGCAGTAAAAAAAAAAAAGCTTAAGACTGCTGGAATTTAAAGGACCTTATATCATTATATCACAGGGTGGACTTCAGATCATGAAACCAATGCTTGAATGATCAACTAGGAAGGAATAATCTATTACTACTTTTAACCCAGGAGGTGTCCCTTGGCTGTGGGGCTGTATTTCACTTCCCTGCATGCTTTGCGGTCCATGCCCGATGCTTTGCTAGTGAAGTGGAGTCAACCGAAGAGTAAACAGTTTCCAGTGTAAAGGGCTTTTCTTTAGGAAATGGGTGAAACAGTGTTACTGATTGTAATATATTTGAATTATAAGTTGCAGTAGAATTTCTCTTTATAACATTGCATTAAATATTATCATTCTTTTTCATTTCTCTGTAGGAGCTGGAAAATATCATTGCTCAAATGATGCATGTTGCAGAATATCTTGAATGGGATATTACTGAACTGAGTCCAGTAAGTATCCTTTTTATCACAAGTTTTTAATGCTGCTAGAGATGGCATTTAATCATTCTATGATACTAAATGTCAACATGTGATCCTATATATTAGTAAGATATAAATAATAATAGTCTGTGCTCTACTATGACACTGTCAGCACTTTTACAAGTCTTTTTCTGATTAAATCTTATCTGTGAAACATTGTTGCTATGGTTAAGGCTTTTCTTCGGTGCATATAGTAATTAACATTTATAAAACAACTGCTTTGTCCCTGAAAAATTCTTAAAAGTTACCACATTTATTTGTATTATTTGTATAGTAAGTACACAAGGGGACACAACTTGGTCTAGGAACTTTAGGTGATGATAATAAAATGTAAATAGAAATAGGACGCTTCATTTTCTGAACTGTCAGTACTCATTTTACTACAGGTGCCATACAAATAATATTTTCCTTACTTTTTGCATGCTATTGAGGGAACTAGAGATCTGCACGTGTTTTAACAAAAGTTACTATATCAGAATATGGAATTATTGAGATGTTTTGTTAAACTGTGTAGATCCTTCATGAAATGATGGAAGAAATTGACTATGATCATGATGGCACTGTTTCTCTAGAAGAATGGATCCAAGGAGGAATGACAACAATCCCGCTCTTGGTTCTCCTTGGGTTAGAGAATGTAAGTATTAATGTAACAGTGTCAAGTTTCTGCTTGCATGTCATCTGTGACCCTCAGGTTAGTTTCTCTGTGGCCTGTATAAAGAGTGGATTTTCTGTGCTTTTGTTTACTATGGCTGAATAACATGCAAAGAACAGAAGTGTGTCTTCAAATCAGAGGTACGTTAGCATGTTTGAATTCAACACCAAATGAGTCAGCTGTAGAGATGGAACCTGTAAAAATCTGAGTAATTTGTCCTGTTAACAACATATTTTAAGTCCTAGCTGCAGTAGTGTCTGTTAAGAATGCTTTACTGCCCATGTGTATGTTAACAACTGGCTTGGAGCAGTGTCTAGGCTTCTACGCATGGTGCTGTGTCTGTCATGTGGCCTAATCAGACTGAGTCACAGAGCAGTGTAGGCTAGAAGAGACTTCTGGAAATGATTTGGTCCTGCCTGTTATTAAAAACAGGGCCCCAGATTGAGGTGTTCAGGGCCCTGTCAAGCTCACTCCTGAATAATTCCAGTGAAGTGGATTCCACCAGTTCTGCAGGCAACCTCTCCCAGGGTTAATTGTTCTCAAGGTAAAGAGCTTCTTTCTTATGCACAGATTGAATTTCTTCTGCAGCAATTATTGCCTCTTGGCTTTTGTCCTGTCATGATACACCCCTGTGAAGATTCTAACTGCCTTAAGAAACTATGCTATCTAACAAAACCAAAAAAAAAGCATTTATACCAAAGAACAGGATATTATGAAGGAAGAGTTTATGTTCTGTACATTTCCAATTTCACATTAAAGATAAGACAGATGTAATAGGATTAATTTTATATCAGTTCAACACAGCTGTTTTAACTCTGGCATGTTGCCAGTGCCACCTGCTGTCCTGTATTTAAGCTAATTTTGAGCACATGTATTTCAGCATATGTTTCAAATACTTTCCTGTTATTTGAAATAAAACAATTTTTTATATTTCAGTTATTGAGGTGAAATAATAAATAGTATTTACTTTCCCCATATACTGCTAGGGACTGAACTCAACCTAGACTGCTGTAGTATCATGTGCATTATGGTATTTTATTTTCACAAAGAATAGTCAGATTGAGACTTTCCATTGGAAAATATGCAACGAAACTGCATTTTAACAGAAGATCTAAAATTCTTGCAAACTCTTAATAAACAAATTAAAAGCTAAAAATCTGAATTGAGGATAATTTTCAGTATATTTGGGTCAATGTAAGTACTAATTCCCTAATTCTGTATGTGTGACCGATTAACAAAAATGCTAAATTACTTCTCAGTCAACAAATGGCCTTTGTTGAATTCCAGTGCATCATTCCCATTAGTGGAATACTGTTACTGCTATTTGCATGCTGTTGTTGGATTTTGCAAACCCAGCTTCCCAGGACTCTTTTTGTCTGGGTTTCTCCTTTTAGTTATGATAATCAAAAGTAAGTTGAGAGTCTTTTGGACTCAGTAATCAAATAATAAAGTCCTGATATCTTAAAGTTTTCCACAGGCTGGTTAGTATGTTAAATGTCTAAACAGCGTAAGCCAGTAAGTTATGTCTGTCCAGGTAGTCTTCACATGTTGAAAATGAGCAAAAAAACCCAATCTCAAACCAACTGAACAATTGCCTTACCTTATTTTAACTTTAGCCAGCTACACCTTGGCTCTATGCTGAACTCGGGCAATGATGAAATTTTAAATCCAAGAGATCAATTTCAGAGCTTGTCCAGTATGATAGTGACAAAGAGTTGTCACTGTAGTTTATTAAAAAAACCCCAACCAAACAGTGAAGTCTTTATTTTAGTTTGGGGTCTATTAACTTACTGCAATACACTTAGCTGTTATATAGAGCATGTATGAGCAATACAAGATTCTCAGTTGGTGTAATTCGTTATGCTAATAGCATTGATGCTATGATCATTTATTTCAGTTGAAGATTTGCTATAGTACCTTCAGAATTCAGCCACATTGTTTGTATTTAATCTTTAGTTTGCTTTAAGAGCTATATAAAAAGGTCAGGTGTCATGTAAAAATTTTATATTGCATGTAAACCCTTTCAATCAGTTACTATATGCTACATTAGATGCTTTAGTTACAGTAACCAAAAAAAAAAAATCAAATAACCATTTAAGTGAAATATGGAACTGTATTATACAAATATAAAAGAATAAAAAAGTTAGTGTTTGTAATAATGGGTTGAGATAACCTAATCTCTCACAAGTTTGTGGTCTTTGTCCTCTGACTTCATCAGTAATCCCCTTCTGAAATAGACCAGGAGTATTAGGTTGTTACTACAAGTAATAGCCAGCCAGCTGTTGCCAGAAAAAAGAAATAACAAGGAAGTCTGCCTGACTTTCCTCCTGATATCTATCTCTCCGTTCCCTCCCTGCACTTTTTCCAGATTGTCATGAAACTTCTAGTGCCCTCTCAAATGTAGTTGAGATTTATTAACTTAAAAAGAATTAATCTAAAATTTATTAATTAAAATT
>JAAGNO010001637.1:0-14664 GCA_033439905.1 Ceryle rudis
GGGGGGGAATGCGGGGCCGTGAAGGCAGCTCGGCTGCGTTTCGCCGAACGAGCTTGGACGCCGATCCTCTGTAGATTCGTACCAAAGCCGTAAAACGCGCGGCTCCCCCCTCGGTTCCGTCTGCGTAATGCCCTAAAAACAAGGGCTGAAGCTCGATAGGTGCAGGGAGAGTGGAGGGGGCCGTGCAGTGTGCCGGGGTGCAGCGTGGGCCTGCCGCAGGAGACGGGGCGAGGCGGCGGTGGACGGTAAGGGAAGACGGAGGAGAACGGTCATTTTCCTTTCGTCTGGAAAGATGGGCTAGTGGACCTGGTGTGTTTGATCATTACGTACTTTAAAAAAAAATAAAAGTACTAGGTGTTAAATCGCTGAAAAGAGGCAGCCCTGTGGAGCAGGAGAGCTAAACGCAGTGCTGTTGCAGACCTCCCTAGGGCCGTGATAATGGAGTAACTGGGGCTATCATTTTCCTTATGCAGCCTACGCTACAGTTGGCTTTCTGGCCTTAGAGATCACATTGTCAGCTCATGTCCACCTTTTCATCCACAAGACTTTATCCTCAGGGTTGCTCTTAATCCAGTCATCACCAAGCGTTTGTGTTTGGGATTGCCCCAACCCAGGTGCAGAACCTTGTTCTTGGCCTCTTGAACTTGATGAGATTTGCATGGGCCCACCTCTCAAGGCTGTCAAGGATTGCATCCTGTCCCTCCAGAGCATCATCAGCAAACTCGGTGAGGTGCACTCAATTCTACTGCTCATGCTGCTGACAAAGAAGTTAAACACCACTGACCCTGAGGAGTGCCACTTGTCACTGATTGCCATTTGGACATCAAGCTCTTGGCCACATCTATTTGAGTGTAACCATCCAGACAATTCCTTAACCAACGAGTGGTCCGTTTGTAAAATCCATGCTTCCAGTTGGAGACAAGGATGTTGTGCAGGATGGTGTTGAACGTTTTGCAAAGGAAAGCACGATCAATTGTGTTTTGATATGTCCTCTCCTCTCTGGATGTTGCATGCTGTTGTGTGTGCAACTCTAGCTGCTGCTACTTGGAACGGTCCAGAGGCAGTGCCATTTTCTAGTTATGTCTTTGGACTTCAGCACTTCAGGACTGCCCTGGTCCTTGCTCCTGAGGGTAAAACAGAAGAGAGAGGTCTAGGCATAAAGTAGTCTGAAAAAACAGTGAAAGGATGTGCAAAATCAAGCATGCTTTGCAGGTTGTAGGTCTCCCTAGTTAGCTTGGAGGCAAGAGAGTAAAAATGCTGGAAAGGATGAACACTGGAGCATTTTTAGGCTTTAAATTAGTAAATCACCAGGCTTTAAAGGTGCCCAGTGCTTAAAGCACTTAACTGGTACATTGCCAAACCTGCTCAAGGCAAGCTGCGATATGAGTGGAATGGCTCTAGAAAAAAGTGAAGGTGCTGTAATAAGATACCTTTTTTCCCCTCTTTAATTTAGGTGACTTCGTGCAGCATTTGGGTCGGCTGAAAGGCTCCACAATTAGATGGAATGAATTGAAATGGAATTCTTTCCTAGTTTGTGATGTAGGTGAGGGAGGAGTGTTTGCTTGCCTAGGTAATTGCCTTCTAATAGTGTGATGTACAGACAAAAATAAAAGATGGATATATAAATATGAAATAACATAGAGAATGACAACCTGTAAGTAAACCACTAAGTATATTGACTGTCTGCAAGCAGCAACAAATGGAGAGATACCAGACTTCTGTGGGGGGCTGGCTGTGAAAACAACGATGGAATCTGAGCTGCTTTTTGTGTAATCTTGGTGATTCCCCCCCCCCAGGCTGTCAGTGTTGTAGGTCATGGCACAGACCAAAGCCCAGAGAAGTCAAGAACAATTTCCATTGATTCCTCTGGGCTTTGTCTGGTCTCTTAGCCAATAATGGTGTTATACTATTGAAACTAATTTAATTAAATAAATAAAAAATAGAAAGCGTACCAATGTTTGGATGCTTATCCCCACTGGATTCATAGGACAGATCTCTGCATCGCTGTTTATTTTCCTTAGCAACCACAAGTTGAGTGCTTTGCTTTTCTGCTGTGGATGAGCAGTTATTTTCTTGCTGCTGTTGTGTATTAATAGCACATTTAAAGCAATGGCTATTTGGTGCTAGTCTTAGATAATTCATGAAGAATTGGTAATGCCCACATACGGTTGTTTCTCATGAGAAATATCACCTGTCATCTGAAAAGGTCCTTTCTCCAAAATATCTACACACTGAGGCTAAGCTAGGTCCAGGTATGTATTAAAAAACCCAATAAACAGAACAAAAAAACCCTTAAAACACTTTCACTTGAGAGAACAAGAAGGTTCTGCATTATTTCCTGCAGTATTTCCTTCTCTCTTAAGGACTTCAGAAATGCTAAACCGGTGTTGCTTTCAAGTAGACTGAGACAAGAGCAAAGAATTGAGACAGTAAACACCAAAATTCATCGAATCATAGAATTCCAGGTTGGAAGGGACCTCAAGGATCATGTAGCCCAACCTTTTAAAGTAAAAAATATATATAGTTTAAATATATATATAGTTTAAATGAGATGGCCCAGCACCCTGTCAAGCTGAGTCTTAAAACTGTCTAGTGCAGGGGAATCCACCACTTCCCTTGGGAGATTATTCCAATGTCTAATTGTTCTGATGGTGAAAAATTTTCTTCTGGAGTCCGATTGGAATCTTCTCAGGGGTAACTTGTACCCATTACTCTCTGATTTTTATTAACTGTAACTTTAATTGTTGCTGCTTTTGCAACTGCATCAATTTCAGTGTGAAGCTTAAATAACCCTGAGAAGCTGTAATCTAGCCTGGCATTCTGTAATTTATGTAGTTTTAAAGCATTCTGTAAAATTTGTGAAATGATCTCCAAATAAGGCACTCGGCATCTATTAAATGTGAACGTATGCAAAATATGGTACTGTCTACGGAGGACCTAGTCGGAACTAAAACTCGTCGACGGGGTGAAAACCTCAGCGGTGGGTGGTGGTGCAGCCGGTGTCAAGTTTGCGTTTGCCCGGGGCTGGTTTGTGGGCTGGCAGCGGCTGTCGGTTGCCATCAGATGGCGCATACGCGCTTCCTTTCCAGGGAGGGAGCTCCCAGCTGAATAAAAATTTCAGATAAAATCATACTGGCATCGTTTATTTGACGGTAATTGCTTCACTGCAGGTAGTTTCTGGAACTCGAAATGAGGAGTCCCACCTGAACAGCTTGGCTACCTGCGTTTCAATTAATGGGTTAAATTTCGGCCAGTAATGCTTGTTACTAGTTGGAGACAACAGAATTAAAAAAAGAATTAAAAAGTAGTGCTGTCAAAATAGCATTACGGTGTGAAGGTGAAAACCTTAACGTGACAAATTAGAATGGCTGCCCATGAGAAAATCGCCTAACACCAGGAAATGGATAAAGGTGAGATAAGCCATTTTTAACTTAAGAAGCAATTTGTTACTGCTGAGGGCTGCCTGCCACAGGAAAAATGCTGACTTTGGCACTACCTTTGTGTTTGCAGAACACCCAGCAAATCGCAGATGTGCAGGATCCATGATGATCAGGAAGATCTCAGCAGCGCAGAGTAGTTTGAATCTAGGATAGGAACATCCACTGACACAGTCACTGTTAAGATCAGAGGTACCTCTTTCCTGTGGGAAGCTGGGAGAGTACTGGTTCTGTGTCTAGAGAGAATTAGTGGAAGAGATGTGGTGTTTGTTGTCCTTTGGCTTGCAGATGACTTGAGTAATTCCCTGTTTCTGTCTGTCTTCACTGTAAGCTCTTGGGAAAAGTAACTCTTCTTCCTTCTTTGTGTAGTGCCTTTTTTTTGTGGCACCCTGATCTTGCTGGCATCTAATCAGAGCTACTGTTAAATAAGTAGAATGCTGTCACTTGCTCCTTTCCCTCTCTTTTGAGACAACTGCATAGTAAAGCCTGTTTGTAGTGTCTTTATCCAGATTTTTAGATGGATCCTCAAAAATGTGAGAGAGTTTAGGAAACAGTGAGCAAAGATTCTGAAACAGTTATGAATCCTGCTGCCTATCCAAATAAAATTAAACAGCAGCTAGGCTCAGCTATACTCTGTTCATGCTTGTTGGACGACCTGAGGGTTAGGAGGAGAGTGTGCTTTCTACTGGTGCTCATTTTGTTACTACCCCCCTGCCTTTTTTTATTTTGATACCTGTCTCATTACACTTCAGAGACTGTCAGATGAAAGTATTAGGACAGCCACAGTATTCATAATATTCATAGTAGCTGTCAAATGATACTGTCTAAGAGTAAAAGACTTCACGTTCTGCAGAGTGACAGCTGTGGCTTGTATGTGTTTGAAGCAGCCCTCTGTGCTTGAAAGGTGATTTTACCCAGATATGAAGCAGTCTTACTCTGATAGACAGCTTTTTTTTTTTTTGTGTGTGTGTGTGTGTGTGTGTACCAGGGCTGCCATCATTGCTTCCATCTTTGCCTTTTTTCAATCAGGCACTGACAAAAACCAGTTTTCTAGATTCTCTCTACAAGCTCTAGAAAAACTTTCATGGTAAGGTATTCCTCAAAAGCAGCTGCTTCTTCCAGAATGTGTTCCTTTGATAGGATGTCCAATACAATGAAATGTTTTCCTTAGACATGCATCAGACACTGCTGTGCTTAAAAAAAAAAAAAGCCAGGAGTGATATTTTGCAGATCACTTTGTCCATACTATAGAAACTGAAATTGGATGGAGCAAGGATCAATAATGTATCCAGTTAATACACTAGCATATAAATGAAATGAATCATAAGAAATTAAATGACTTCTCCTGACAATCTTGAGATAAATGCTCTTCCATAATACCTCAGTCTTGTCAATTTGAATTTACATTATAGGCAAACAGTTGCTGACATGAACTCTATTGTGTAAATCTCCCAGGGAGTGGTTACTCGCTAGTATTTGCAACACAGGTTATTCCCTGGGCTCAGCCTTTATTGCCCATTTTCATTTAGTGAAGACAAAAGAGTTTTTCTCCTGTGGTCTTGTATGTTGTTCTGTTCCTAGCAAAGTCACACATGTTTTAGTCTGATGCAAGAGTGTTATAGAATAAGGAATGATCCTGAAAGCAGAATGAGATAATGGAAAAGTGAAAATGTTGTTTCATTCTTGTCATTGCCCGGAGAAACAAATGCTTCTCGGGTGTGTTGACAACTGGTGCCAGAGATGTGTTGTTTGTCACTGTATATTTCAAAGTTTGACTATTCAGCATGGAATAATTTGCTGGTTTTGCATCTAGTAGTCTTCAAACTGCTGAAGAGAACCTTTTTGTTGTTAATTTTTGATCAGAATTTGGCTGCTTGTCATGAGAGTAAGTTTATCTCAACTTGGGAATTTTTCTGTTAAATTTTAATTTCTGGGCCTCACCTCTATAAACATAGAAAATAACTTGGACTATTCCTCTGTATCCTACTGCAAGACAAATTTTACACTCAGCAGTTGCAATAGAATTATGCTTCTGTTCCATTAGGTTTTGCTCTTCTGAAGAGCTAAGTTTCTTCAGTTCATGTTCAAATTACATCTGTAGTAAAAAGAAATTATGACGCTTCTGAGAATAGACGTCTACATGTGTTATCAGAGCAGGGTGTGGATAAGCAAGATCCTCATATCAATTGGTTTTACAGCGGTTATCTGCCTGCAATCTTTACATGGCTCCAGAGATGATACAGAATTCCTAATGCAGCCTGAAGGTGCTTCTGTCACTCTGAATGTACAGGGAATCCGGAGATTGCCTGATGTAGCTATTGCCTTTGAAGCGTGCAAATTCTCTCATGTTATGTGCCCCATAATATCAAGCCTTAGCTTGATATACTTCACAATGCTTGCATGCAACTAGGACTCTTTAACAATCTTGGAAAGCCTCTGGGAAAGCCTATTTTATATTTGTAGAGACTTATTAAGTGTACCAACTCCTTCTCCCGTTTAACTTCACTAGTGACTATTGTTCTAGTATGTTTATTTTGACATTGTATTACTGTGTTTGGCATATCATACTTACCTTGCTCAATTCCTTTGAGATTCAAACCTAAAATAGATGAGAATTTTCAAAAGCCATGGAATCTGTCCTTTGATGTAAAAAGTTTCTGCAACATTGACATGAAGTTAATGTCTAATGCAGATTTAGTGTTCTTCAATGTACTTGAAGAAAGAAAAAGACTAGGCAGGAATGGGGAGAGCTGAGAAGGTGAGTGCCATCCATTTATAGGGGTGCTTCAGGGATACTCTGTGTATTTTATTTTTTTTTTTCCCTCAGTTCATCTGTCATTTTGTCTTCCTTTTCTCTTGTATTTGAGAACATTGCCTCTGTGAGAACATGCTCAAAGCACTGTCTTGTGTGGACAATTGCTATATGTCGCTGCTGCTTTCTTAAGGAACTTTCTAAATGCACCATTGTTCTGATAATGCTAATCGGTTAATACAGGTTGAAGTAAGGTCTGGTTTAATTATGGCATCTTCCTCTACTCTGTCATCTTTATTCAAACACATGCTGATCCCTGAAATTGCAAGAGTGAAAAATATGCATTGTTGCTCAGATTTCTGGGCTTCTATCCTTGCAGGTGGTCAAGGTGACCTGTCTTCATGAAGTATATTCATGTCTGCCTGAATTCTGCAGTGCTGCAAGATCTTTAGGCATCATCTCATATTTTTTCCTCTTTTCCCTTTTAGACATTGCATTCCTCAGTCCCTTGTTTCTCTATCCTTCTTTCCTCTTGTACCTACAGCCCTGTCACTGGTTCCTTCAACTTCCTTCAAATTTTGCTTTCTTTTGTATCATGTTTTTTATATTACATGGAACAGTTCCATAGTTAAAGCAAATCTGTTTTTTCCTTTCATTTCATAGGGGATCCTTAACCAACCTGTTTGGGTTATAACCAGGGTACATTTTGTCATCTACTTGGTAACAGATGCAGTGTGGTTGGTTTTGGGGGGGGGGTGGGGTGGTGTTGTGGTTTGTTTTTTTTTTATTTTTTTAATTTTAATTTAAACTGAACTCTTCCTTAGGCAGTAACAAACAGTTTGGCTGATGGTGTGCTGTAATGTCCCATGTAACTCTCACAGAACAATCAGAATAGATGTATTATCTGGACAGATGGATGTAAATCATGAGTTCTGCAGGTTTGGTAGATCTTGGAAATGCTCCTTTATTGGTGATGGATGCATATTTAATATGGTTATATTAGTTCAATCATCAAATAATAAAAGGAAAGTTCTAGGAGGATAATTTTATCTTGTTTTTATGAGTGCAGTTAGTTTCTTTTGATGTTGAACTCCTCACTCACTCGGTAAAACAGCTTTTTTCTCATGTCAGGTAAGTCTTGATTGTGCTATTGTCATTCAGTGTATTTTGTACTTCAGTGATTGTGTCCCAGACAAGTTCCTCATCCTTTTTTCTTCTGGCTGATCTGAGACATGATTCAAAGTCCTCAAAGAGGCAGCCTCAGCCAAGTTCATTTTTATGATCTTGATTTGTAAAACACACTAGCTTTCTGTGGGTTTTTTGTACATCACTAAATTTAAAAAATGAGAAGCAGTTCTGCAAGCACTAACAGTCCATGGACTTGTACCTCTCTGTCAGCATATTCAGAGGAAGCAATTGCATTCACAGAAAGAATGATAAAATTGACTGTATCATATAGACTATGAACAGCATTTTAATGGCATTTTAGTATTCATCAAAAGCTCTTAGCTCTGCAACTGCTTTTGTTTTGCTCCCGATTTGCTTTCATGCTATAAATCACTGCTTTTAAAATGGATGTAGAAAGTGCTTTTCTAACACTGTCAGCAATTAAGCTCCGAAAGTTAATTCCTCAAGAGTTAAGTTATATAAATTAGTCTGATTAATTAGTAAAACTAAGGCAGTGATTGGTATAAGACAAACTGTAGAAAGATGGAAGTACAGATAGAAAATAAGAATATTCACAGCCAAATTCAATGGATGGCATAATAAACCAGTTTATCTTCATGTATAGAATACATCTGAATTTCCTTCATTGCCCTGAAGCACTGAGTATAAGTAGCTGTTTATACAACTAGGCCATGTTTTTAGGATAATTCTGGCTAATGCTATTTCTGTTGTGTTGTGGAGCTGGGGGAAAGGTGGAGGGAATAGTCTGCTGCTAATGCTTATAGGTAGATGATCCTGTGCTCTAATAATGCCTATAAATGATTAGCTGTGCTTGTGAGAGTGTCTGGTATCCCAGGAATTAGGAAACAGAATTCCAAGACACATGAGTTTAGAGAAGTTCCTTGTTTCTGTAGTGTGCAGGAATTCTTTGGAGGGATTACCACTTGGATATGAGACTGGTAGTTGGAAAGATGCATGTTCTTGATTCCCTGAAGTCGCTGGGGTCAGGATCTGAATGAATATGTTTTTGCTTTTGGGATGGCTGCAGATGCTTCAGGCTGAAACGTGCAGTGCTTTTTAGAACACTGTACTTGTGTTAGCATGCTTACCTGTGCCTAACTTAACTGGTTGTCAGCTTTGCTCTGACTACACCTACCTTAGGCAGATGTAGGGATGATACAAATATATAAAAATATTATTTAGAAAACTATTTGCCTTATCAAGTGTTCTTGGAATTTGCCCATGTGTTCTTGACATCTGTCACGTTCTACAGTATAATGTATTACCCATGAGACTTAAGTATTTATGATTTTGTTTTTTTAAAGTTGGTAGAAAACTAAATAGTCAGACCGAAGGAGCTTTGAAACTTTCTCCACTTTATACTGCTAGAAAACCATGATTCCTAAAGGGAAATGTGTTCAATTCCTGGCTATCTGTTTATGAAAGAAAGTTGAGGTGCTGTGTTGGATATTTGCTGTTTGATCTTAGACTTGTCAAGCTTGGTAGAATATCAGGACTTTTATTCTTTTTGCTATCTTGATAGACAGTGTTGCGGCTTCTGAGGCGTTAGACGTATTTTGATGATTTCCTATCAGATGGCACACTCAAGCCTTCTCCAGCTGTCAGTCCCCCTGACACTTCTGACGTCTGTGATGTTTGTCTCTTGGCACTAAAGTATCTGGAGGTGATGAAATGATCGCGAAGATTGTGTAGCTGAGCTTCACTTCGAGGGGGAAGAAGAATACTGTATATACAAGGCTGTGAGCCTGTAAGAGCAGGAGCGAGCCTCAAATGGCAGAGTGAGTCATAGATGAGTCGTAAACATCTCCTTTTAGACATCTGGGTTGTGGCCAACCGTGAGTGGAAATAAATGTTGAGTGCTGGAGGTGACAGGAATATAATGTATGAGATGTTTTCACATCTGTGTGAAAATGTGTGAAAAACTTACTGAGTTCCACTCTCAAGTGCTTTCAAGTTTTTTTTCTCTTCTCAAAATGAAAATTGACATCAGTTTCAAAATAGAATGACCATACATTGGTCTGTTTAAGACACATACCCTGTCTTCAACCTTATTTATTTAGATGTTGCTGGAGTTTTTGAAAGGTTTTTTGAATTAACTACTTCAAAAGTTGTTTTTACTAAACTTCCTATGTGATCTAACATTATTATGTCAAGTGAAGTCTTTAATTTCGATAAAGCTGCATCAAAATTAGTTTCATACCATATGAAACTGAAAATTTTAACACCCGCCCCCCAGATACCACTTCTTTGTTTTGATGGTTCTCTATTCTTAATTCACTTGCATATTAAATGACTATAGATTTTGATATCTTTTGGTTTAGCTTGCTCTCAGTAGATCAATGAAAGGGAAAAAGTCTGTCACATAATATTTCAGTATGATACTAGACATTTACAAATATGCTTGGCTATCACTGACACAACCTGAAAGCTTGACTAGTTCTCCTAATTATTCTTTGTCTCTTGCAGGAGTGATGAGCATACTCTGTAATTCTGGGAGTGCACATAAAGAAAATCTTGCAGAAAGTAGCAGAAAGGCCTTGAAATCCATGGGGTATTAAAGTCTGTATGGGCTTAATGAGAGTGTTTGAAGCCAGAAACTGTGCTTTGGAGTGCTGGAGGGTTCAGAGGAAAGCTGTCCAGCTGAGCATACCTGCTTACTTAGCTAAAGCTATCCTATTGAAGCAGAAGTGGGAACAATCTTAAGTGGCATATTCTGTAGCTCGCCGTACATCTTTGGTTATTTCCTAATTTACAGAATACCTGGATGAATGCAGTATTCCATAATAATCTGTTTTTTCAAAAAACTTTTTGCCTAACTGGTCACTTCAAAAGGTTTTTTTCAGCTTCAAAGGATAACTTTTGAAGTATGCAAGGTGTAAGCTATCTAATAGGATTTCCACTCCTACTGTAATGAAGTGATATGACTAGCCTGGGTGGAAGCAGTTCTTTCAGTGTTGCAATTGCTCTTCCTTAAGGGAATCTTTCTACAGTTTAAGGCAGAAGCTTCTTTCCCCAGTCTGTAATTAATATTTTCAAGGCAGAGAACATCATGGTGCTAAATATTAAGAAAGCTAAGGTCTAATCTACCCATTTTGTCCCTGTAATTTGTATCCATAGCATTTCATCCCACCTGAAGAAATTGCAGAAAATGCAAATTCAAGCCACTTGACTATCTGTATTTCCCTTATGATTGCATACATGGAAAAGGGTCCTGAGACTTGCACTGGAAATTTCAGATTAAAAATCAGATGTAATTGGGGGAATCTGCTTTGAAAATTTGATCTGATGACTCATGAAGATTTTTAGTTCTTAAGTAGAATGCATGCAGACTGTGTGAATAATATATTTTTCCAGGTTTAAGAATCCCTTGTGAACTGATTACAGATCTGTGGAAGTGCTTGTGTCAGGTTGAATGAATTTAGAAACTGACTGTATTTTGAGCATCTTAGACGAGACTTTCACAACAGTACAGAAAGTGTTTTTCCACTATTGCCCTCTCAGTTGTTTATTTCCCAATTTTTCAGTGTCCCTGGAAGATTGGCCACCTATAATCCTATATATATTTAGTACACAATTTTAGCCTCTCTGCTTTCCACAGAGATGTTCTTATTTGTCTGATTGTCAATTGGCTTTTCTCTATCCAGGTATAATCTGGGTTTTACAAGTTCCTGCAAAACTGGCAGTAAGCTTTCCGTAAATAAAACTGTTAAAATGATGGCTGCTTTCATGTCTGTTGCTGTGTTGAGAATCCAGTATTATACGAAAGATTTTGATATTTGAGTGAAGAGTATTTTGAAAAAAATCCAAAAGAAGAGAGCATAAACTCCCTCAACTTGATTGAAATATTGTTTATAACTCATTTTTCAAGCTCTTTTCCATCCGCTCTGGAGATATTTCAGGGGTTTTCTGTCTCAAAAATATATCACTGACAAACCAAATTTTCCTTTTGTGAAACTTCAACTTTGATATAACTGCCTCTTCTGGCAAAGATCCACTCAAAGTTTTGCCATTTATCTCTATTGCATTTGTTGCCTTACTAGCTGTATTTGTCTGTTCTGATGAGGTTTTGGAATTGTCTGAATAGTTTTCCCTCCTCCTTTTATGCTGATACTAACTTAACTGTATCTGGTAGTTTATATTTAACACAGCTTGAGTAACATTACTTTTCATCTCTTTGGACTGGTTTACATTGCTTTCATTCATCAGATAATTGTTGGCTGTACTTTGGTCATAGATGTGACTAGAACAGATGTTTAACTCCCAGACTAGGCTGCACTGGAAGTGCTGAGTTTGGAGGTTTGAAGCTGTCTTGCTATTTTATAAGCTGTACTGTAGTCCATGCGAGAATAAATTTTAAAGATCCTATAAGCTGCTTCATCTTCAGAGCTTGTCAAAGATCCCAAGTGATGGCTTTTTGTCACTTATTTGCCTAGGAGAGACTGGTGTCTGCAGTAGCTAAAATAAGAGTACATAGAGTACAAAATATTAGTTGGAATGCGTACACTAACTTTGTGGTTTGCATTTGCTGTGGTATTTGACGTATCAGGCACTGATGGCTATTGATGACAGCATGCCAGAGGATGGATGTCAGTTCTTGTGTTCAAGGCATGCTTTGTAATTCATTTTCTGTCTAAATTCTTGAGGCCTTCTCCTGTATTGTAGTCTTTCTTATAAGATATGACTAACAATCCCACAAGAATAATTAGAGTATGCCTAAGCTGCAAAGGCTGTATTTCATAGCTGTTTGGACTCCAGTGTTTGCTTCCAATTATAAAGCATAAAATGAGAAGGCTCAGTTTTTAGACTCATGAAATTGGAGTTATTTAACAGTGAGTTCTCTCATTGCTGACTTCAGTGAAACAGTGTGGCTCAGTGAACAGAAAACAAATATTTTTAAGGTAATCTTTGAAACATTTAACATTGGCTTTAAAAGCACATAAAAGCTTCTTCCCTACCACGTTATCATCTTTACTAGCTTTTCTGTAAACAGTTAAAATTAAATTTCTGAGGTAGAACTTACATAAAAATAGTAAATGGAAGAGAAAACATTCTTTTATACTTTACATCCAGATCACACTTCTCTTCATGTCATCTGAAGATGCAGCTGTTCTTTCAGATAGTGGTTTCGTGTCACCCACAATTAAAATGTCCTTGCTATTTAAAAAATGCTTCTCAACATGTCTAAAAAGGTTGTCGAAACAATGGCTTGCTCACAGTGAGAGAAAGGCTTTTAATGCTTTATAGAAGACTGATGCAATGAGTTGATTAGACAAATCTGTTTTTTATCTGTTTTCAGATGAAATCATAGAATGTTTTAGGCTGGAAAGGACTTCTAGAGGTCATCTGCAAGTAGGGACAGCTCTACCTAGGGGAGGTTGCTCAGAGCCCCATCAAGCCTGACCTTGAATGACTCCAGGGATAGATGGGACCTCCACCACCTCTCCTGGCAGCCAATTCCAGTGGTCTATCACCCTCATATTAAAGAACTTTTTTTCTAATATCCGGTCTAAACCTCTCCCAACTTAAAACCATTGCTCCTTGTCCTATCATTAAAAACCCTTTTGAATAGACCTTCCCCTGCCTTCCTGTAGGTCCCCTTCGGCTACTGGAAGGTCACTATAAAGTCTCCCTGGAGCCTTCTCCAGGCTGAAAAATCCCAGCTCCCTCAGCCTGACCTTGTAGGAGAGGTGCTCCTCCCCCCTCATCATCCTTGTGGCCCTCCTCTGGACCTGCTCTATCAGGTCCATGTCCTTCCTGTGCTGAGGTCTCCAGAGCTGGACGCAGTACTCCTGGTGAGGTCTCACCAGAGCAGAGTAGAGTGGTAGAATCGCCTCTCTCGATCTGCTGGCCACACTTCTGATGCAGCCCAGGATGCAATTGGCCTTCTGGGCTGCAATTGCACATTGGTGGCTCATCTCCAGTTTTTCATCCACCAGCACCCTTAAGTTCCTTTCCACAGGACTGCTCTCCAGTAGATCCTCTCCCAGCCTATACTGATAATGCTGGTTGCCCTGGCCCAGGGGTGGGACCCTGCACTTGACCTTGTTTGAACCTCATAAGGTTCATCTGGGCCCACCTCTGCAGCCTATTCAGGTCCCTCTGGATGGCATCCTGTCCCTCTGGCATATCAACTGCACCCCCAGTTTTGTATCATCCGCAAACTTGCTGAGGGTGCACTCAATGCCATTGTCAATATCATTGATGAAGATATTAAACAACACTGGTCTCAGCACAGACCCCTGAGGGGCACCACTCGTCACCTTCCTCCATTTGGGTATCAAGCTGTTGACCATCACTCTCTGGATGTGACCATCTAGCCAGTTCTTTATCCACTGAACAGTCCACCCATCATACCCATAATTCTCCAATTTAAGAGTTAAGGATGTTGTGGGAGACCATGTCAGAAGCCTTGCAGAAGTCCAGATAGATGACATCCATAGGTCCACCCTTGTTGACTGATGCAGTCACTTCATTGTAGAAGGCCACTAGGTTGGTCAGGCAGGACTTGCCTGTAGTAAATCCATGCTGACTACCTAGGATTACCTCCCTGTCCTCCATGTGCCTTACCACATCCTCCAGGAGGATCTGTTCCATGATCTTCCCAGGCACAGAGGGGAGGCTGACAGGGCAGTAGTTCCCAGGTTCTTCTTTTTTACCCTTTTTAAAGATGGGCACAATGTTTCCCTTTTTCTGGTTGCAAGGGACTTCACCTGACTGCCATGACTTCGCAAATATTATGGAGAGTGGCTCAGCAACTGCATCAGCCAATTCTTTCAGTACTCTGGGATGCACCTCATCAGGTCCCATGGACTTATTTATCTTCCTCAGGTGATCATGAACCTTGTCCTTGCTTACAGTGGGAGGGACTTTGTCTACTTGGTCCTTGTCCTGCAGGCCACCAACTTGAAGGCTGTGAGGAGAGAGTTTGCCAGTGAAAACTGAGGCAAAAAATTTGAGTACCTCAGCCTTCTCCTCATCTGTTGTTACTAATTCGCCACTCTTAATCATGGGGGGGTGCACCTTCTTTGACCTTCCTTTTCTGTTTTAGATACTTAGAGAATCCCTTTTGTTTTTCTTTGTATCCCTTGCCAAATTCAGCTCTAGCCGTGCCTTGGCCTTCCTGACTCTGTCCCTACATAACTGGGCAGCGTCCCTGTATTCCCCCTAGGATACCTGACCCTATTTCAACTCCTTGTGCCGTTTCATCTTATTCTTTAGTTCAACCAGCAGTTCATGACTCAGCCATGCTGGTCTTTTTCCCTTCTTGCCTGATTTCCTGCACATGGG
>JAAGNO010001638.1:0-16415 GCA_033439905.1 Ceryle rudis
TGCCAGGGCACCACTGACCCCTGGCCCTCAGCACCACAGCTCCACGGGGGGCTTGGAAACCCCTCCAGGGATCCCGGTGACTCCAGCCCTGCCCTGGGCAGCCTGGGACGGCCCTGGGCAACCCTGGAGGAAAAGAAATTGTTCCTCAGCTCCAACCTAAACCTGCCCTGGGGCAATGTGAGGCCGGTTCCTCTTGTCTGTGGAGGTGTTTGCACCTTGGCTGCAGTGGCTTTGAGTTTGGAAGTGGTGAAGGCATTTTACATCTAGGCAAGTTTTAAAGTATCATGAGGCATCCAGAATTCAAATGTTCACAAAATCAGAGTGTTAGGGGCTGGAAGGGACCTCAAAAGATGGAGTCCAACCCCCCTGCCAGAGCAGGATCACTAGAGCAGGTCACACAGGAGCAGATCCAGGTGGGATTGGAATGTCTCCAGAGAAGGAGACTGCACAGTCCCCCTGGGCAGCCTGTTCAAGTTCTGTCACCCTCACCATGAAAAATTTGAACATTTTAAGGAGAAACTATGACAATTTTAATAGCCAAAGTTAAAATCAGTGAAAAGTAACTTGAACGAACACGAGTTAAATTGAAGTTGTGGTCTCAGCTAGTTATTGAACACAAAACAGACAGTAAGTTTTGGAATCTAGTGCCAGAATATGCAACTGAGCAGTAATCCTCAGTGTTTGCTTCTGAGCCCTAAAAAATACCGGCATTAGGTGAATTTTTTTCAGTGTAATAATTCAGCATCAAAAGCAGAGCCTCGACTCACCTCAGCAAACCAAACCTCAAACCCAGTTCTTGGGGCTGAAACATTCACGTTTGGCTGTTCCTCACTAGACCCATTCTTGACCGACCTATGCGTGGACGTGGTGGACTTGGAAGAGGACGTGGCCGCGGCCGCGGAATGGGCAGAGGAGATGGCTTTGACTCTCGTGGCAAACGTGAATTTGACAGACATAGCGGCAGCGATAGATCGTAAGTCTGGCTTTCTGTTCTTTGGGGTTTTTTTTTGTTTCTTCTTCATAATTATACACGTTTTTAAATTTGCCTTTGAATTTCTGGACACTATAATGTTAACTCAGTTTTGTTAGTTCTGTTTCACATTCGCATTTCAGCGGCCTGAAGCACGAGGACAAGCGCGGTGGCAGCGGATCGCACAACTGGGGAACCGTCAAAGACGAGCTAACGTTAGTAATCTCTCACCGCTCGGAGAACCAGTAGGGCAATGTTAACGAATCCGAGTTCTTGCTGCTTGTGAAATGCAAAGCTTTAATTGCCCTTCATTGCTTTTGCTTGGGATAATTCTTTGCTACGCTATTCAAGCAGCCTTTGTGGAATTCAGAAAATAAGCGGTTTCTTGTAAGATAAAGAGATGGCTTCACTGTTAACAGCAGCATTTTGGGGAACTTTGGAATTGGGGAGGGGGGAGGATCTTGTGCTGGTTTCTTTTCTTAGTAAAAATAGAACAATCTCATCATTTTTTACAAGTATTATGTTGAAAATAGTATTTTTGAACACCCAAATCCATTTTGTCTCAAGGCACAGCAGGAATGGGTAGTATTAATGTTGGGGAGAACATGAAGGTGGTGGAAAGCGTGGCATTTAAAAGGCACAGGGCACCAATCCTTAATGAAATAGTCTTTTTTTTTTTAAAGAGTGGGTTGTGTAAATCCACTCTGGAACTTAGTAGTTAATTTTATGTAGCTTTCAAATAGGGATAAACTTAAACCTCTGAACGTGATGTAATTGCAGTGAATTGGATCAGTCAACTGTAACTGAGGAAACGCCAGAGGGAGAGGAACATCCGCCTGCTGACTCCGAAAACAAGTGAGTACCACCTATCTTGGGCTTCTTTGCTTCAGAGCTACTGTTACTTTGCCTTTAACCTGTGGTATTTATTCCTACTTCTGATTTGCCAAACTCAGATTATATTTTCCTGGCAGCGCTGCTGAAAGACTCTGTCAGAACCACATCTCTCAGTGGTTGTCTCAGAACCGTTCCCTACTGTCCTGCAGAGGCTCTTGGGTCACTTTCAGATTTAGTTACTAATAATCGGTTCTAATACGCTTAGGGCCTTGGGATTGCAGCTCCTAAGCACCAAATCCAGGAGCTCCTGTGCTCATAATTAGGTAGAACTGGGCAAAAGCTAGTGGAAGGCAACTTTAAAAAAAGCTTAAAAGTTTTTTCAGAGCAGCTGTTGAGTGTGTGGGACTGGCCTGTAGAGGAAAGGTGTGGGACCTCTTGTTCTCCAGCTTCTGTGTACGCAGGTAGGTTTTAAAGTGAACTTGATTGCTTCTCGTTCCCCTTGGACCCTCTTACAGAAGAAACCAGGGACTGGAGGAGGGAAAATGGAGTAACGAGAGAAGCATAATGAGCAGGAGTGAGACTTGAGTTGGTGTAAAATCGTGGTACAAATTTCTGTGATAGTGTAGTACAAGAAATTGCGTTTTAATGAGTGCTGGGGTGGATTCAGGAGAAAATTACAAACGAGAGAGAATTCTGAATACCTGTTTGCACGAGATTTCTAACGTGGAGTTTGCTGTAGCTCGATTTCCTCGTTAATAACTTCGGTTATGGCAAAGAGGGCGCATAATAAGAAATGGGTTTAGCTTATCTAAAAAAAAGCCTAACTGCTGGTACTTCTCCAAGGTTGTGGTGGTCCAAGCTTAAGATCATTTTGCATACAGAAGTAGTGTGAGAAGTTTTAAGAAACTGCAGCTTGGGCGTGGGTCAGAAAATGGAAGCTAGCTAGTCCTTAAAACAATTCTGTGATCTATTAAATTTGCTGTGTCTGCAGCATTTCCTGGATCTTCATTAGTAGCAGTGTCCTGTTGCTTGACCAGATCCTGACCCCCATCCCCGTGTAGATTGGTTATCCGCAAAATTCTGCGGGCTCTTTGTATAGTCTGGGTTTTTTTTCCTAATCTTCCTCAAATCCACAGAAAATGTGTAATCTCCTCAGTTTCACTCTTAACACATCTGTTGTAAGCTATCAGTTATCTTTCTAGGAAAGGAGATAGTTCTCAAGTTGACTCTCTGGTGAGGAACTGCTTGGTGTGGGTCTCTAACCTCAAGCTTTGAGCAGAACTGCCGGATGTTACACTGCAGTAAGGTGCACAGAGTGCTGAGGGGCGATACCTTTGCCTTGAACAAAAAAAGTAATTCAGAATACGTGCTGTCCAAAATCGTTCCGCTCTACAAAATAAAGTCATTGTGATGTAAAATCTCTGCATTATTAATTGAATCAAAATTAACGACTACCCAGTGAAGACCGTTTCTCTGAACTTGAGGCTTTCATGATCTTTCTGCTGCCAGCACGTGCTACTGGTTTTCTGTAAATCAAGGAATTTAGTTGCTCAAACACTCTGGAGAATGACGGGAGAAGAGGATTGCCTGCCCGTGTAGTGGGTGTGTATTTTACTTAGAAATAGCTCTTGGTAGGAGGTAGAGGCACCAAAGCTTTACAATGAGGTGGTACATTGCTCGAGTAAATGAGCTTTATGCCATTGATTTTTTTTTTTCTTCGAGGTAGCTGAAAGTAAAAATTAGCTGAGAAATTAATGGTTGTCTTGGGTTCAATAAAGGAAGCAGACTTAAAGCTGCTTAAATTCTCTCTTAAAAAAACAAACCCAAACTTAATGAGCCTGAAAATGGTATTAGGAGCAAGCTCCCAGTGCCTTAACTCGAACTTTTGGCAGAGAGATCCTCCAAAAGAAGGGAAAAGCTCCCACCGAGTCCATTGCAGAAGTCAGGCTTTCGTATTTATAAAGAAAATTGTTACTACTGTGGAGAACAGACGGCTTGGGCCGGTCTTAATTTTAACCTTTTACTCTGCTGTGCTCGCAGTTCTGTTGCTTAAAGGTGTCTGGCTGTGATTTGGGGTTGGTTTAGGCACTCTGCCTAAAGAAAATCGGTGTCCATGTTTTGTTTCCTGAGTAGTGGAAGCGAGGGGGTTTCATATACCCCTCTTAACTGCTAAATACTTTACAGACTTATTTTCTTTAAATTTGGTGTTGATTAACAACTTGATTTTGAATGTGCGGTCTCCGGAATATGACTTCTAAGTCTTGATTGTAATATCCATGAATTCACTGCAGAGAGAACGAGGTTGAAGAAGTTAAGGAAGAAGGTCCTAAGGAAATGACCCTGGACGAGTGGAAAGCTATTCAAAGTAAGGATCGTGCAAAAGTGGAGTTCAACATCCGTAAACCAAACGAGGGTGCTGATGGGCAATGGAAAAAAGGATTTGTTCTTCACAAGTCAAAGAGTGAGGAGGTAAAGTCATTTTTGTGTAGGTTTTGTTGGTTTTTGGTTTGTTTCTTTCCTGTTGATACACACTTTCTGGGGTGGAAGCTCTGCTCTTTGAGATGCTGACCTGGCGAGAAGAGTTTATCAAGTCAGAACAATGTTTCCAGTAATAAAGCTGAAGTTCGAAGTGGCCGGTTTTGCTGCGGTTAGTTGTAGCAGTTGCCCTGTTACCCTGAGGTTGGTGTGTATGATGTGATACAGTGCGGAGATAGGGCTGGAATTCTGCTGCTGCTGGGCAGGTGACTTTGTAAGGACTGTCTTGGTGAGCATTTTAGAAGAAGTTTGTCAATACATTTGCTTTTTATTAACTGAAACTCACGCTATTTAACATCTGTTGGTCTTACACACTCCACAGACTTAATGGTGCTTGCTAAACACGGCGTAAGACTGAATACTGATCCTGCCTCGGGCACCTTAATGCCTAAACTGCTGAAGTCTGGGGTACAAGTAGCTCCTCATTTTGTAATATTATATAGACAAATGTCCTTGAAGCTTTGGAGAAACCAGGTGAAATGGACTTGTGTGCTTCAGTGATACTCCACGTAATTGCTGTCGAATTCTAAACCTGCAGTTTCTCAAGCGTGCTCATTTCAGTCATTGCAAAACTTCAATTGTTCTGCTCCGAGGTAGTGAGGGTGGCAGGGACAGACGGACGCTTTCCCTTCAGGAGGGGAGGGAGCTGCTGAGAGCTCCACCTTCTAATGCAGGGCTGCATTAATCTTTGGTCTTAATCTTTATTTTTAACACTGTTTAGTATGGTCAGTGGCCCACTGTTAATCGGAGGCCTGCGACTTTATACACCAGACGGTTTTGACTCCCTCTGAAGTAACTGGATAAGGTTTAATATGCTCTTTGGTCTCTTAATACTTACTCCTGCTTTTTCACAACTTGTCAGTTTTATGTTTTTGGTTTTTTTTCCTTGTAAACTGGGGGCATAATACAGATGGGGAGGCACTTTCCAGTGAAAACTCCATTTCTAATCTCGTTGAACTCGGAATGAGTTTGCCTTTGTGGTGGCTGTGCTGTTTTCTTTCCTTGCTCTGTGAAGTAGTTCATTTCTTCTAAATGATTGCATGTCTTTTGTTTACCTTAAGCTGTGCAGTGTTTGAAGTGTTCTTTAAATACTGATTTCTCTGGCTTGTGTAGAAGAGGGAAGCTGCGTTAGACTTCATGTTGCTGTATATTAAGAGTATATTTAAACAGGATTATTGATGTACTTCACCAAGATTTACTAAACCTGTAGTCCTTCGAGTTCCCCCTGCACAAATCTCTCTGAAGCAGATTGATTTGGCATCTAATCAGTTGAAGACAGTGTTTTTTAAGGCTTGTGCCTGTATGATGCTATAGGATGGTGGTGCTCTTGAGTAAGCCAGAAACTAGAAAGATCCTTACTGTGTTTTCCTTTCAAAAAATACATCAGTAGTTAACTTGACCTCAGAGGAAACCAAGGAGGATAACTAATCAGATGGCTTCGATGGAAAACCTGACATAAATAGTAGATTGTTCTGCTTGGGAGGTGTACTCGGTTAACTGCTCTTCGTAGAAATGAGTCGGGTATTTTTAACGCTGACGTAAGAAGTTAACAGCTCCTTGCTGTATAAGCACAAGAGGAAGATATTAACAAACCTGCTGCTAAATCGAGATGCTTTTAGCCTGCTTTTATTTATTGTATGTCCTGCAGGTGTCTGTCGCTCCCCATTTCACTTCTTCATTGTTCTCCAATCCCTTGGGAAGCAGCACGGGGTGGTTTTTGCAGAGTGTTGCAGCAGGATGGCTCTAATACAGGCGTTGGGAAAGCCTTCGCTGCTGCTCCTCTCAGAACGTGGAATATTTAGAAGTGAGGAACAAAACCTACCAGTCACCTGCTGTTCTCTTTCTGCTTCTCCTCCTGGACATGTTTGTGAGTCATGAAGTGAAGGTTGACATCACATTCCTGTGATCTTATTGATGAGAAGGGAGTTGATGTGTGAGAAGTGACTTGGTTTATAGCTAAATTTCTGGGTTTTGGCCCCAGAATTTACTCTTGCTCTTGAAAAATCACAGTGTGCCCCAGTAGAGTTTTGCAGATGCTTGGGTTGAAGCATTGTGATCACCACCCTTGTTCCCCCAGCTTGAGAACGACTGGGAGAATGCCCAGGGAGTCAGTGGCAGAAGGGAGTGTGAGGGTCCAGTGCTGTTCATCTGCCTTACTCTTGTGAAAGAGCTGGTGTCCTCCTCCTCGTGCCCTTCCCCGAGGGGTGAAACGCTTGGCCCTGCCTGAGGTCCTTCCTCTTTCTCCCATGTGCTGTGCATTACTAGAAAGCGATACTTTGTAGAACAAGAATTCTTAATCCTGTCTCAGATTCTTGCCGGTTTCATGTGAAACCCATGTGTATTGGCAGCCCTGGTCTGAAGAGACTCTTTCCAGGAGATTGGGTTATGACAGAAGATAAGAGATCCTCTTTTTAACTTCTCTGTAGCTGGGTTGGTGACTGGAGCCTTTCAGGCTCTGTGAGTGCAGCAGAATGAAAACTGGGAAGGAGGTACCTTGTGGACAGATCTTTAAGATTTGTTGTGGAAGTTGGATGCGAGTCTCCTGAAAAGACCGATAGACTAGTAGATGAACGTCTACACTATCTTACCTGCTGTACCATGTATCTTTCCTGTGCCCTCAAACCGTCTCGCTTATCTAGAGGAGCTTGCAACAGGAAACTGAGGAATAGGGTTTGGAAAAGAATACTTTCTCTTCTCAAAATGCGGTGGAGTGACTCTTGACTGGAGGCTGTGCAGAAACCTTACCTCTTTAACAGTCGCTTTAAACATCCCCCTCTCATCTGTCTGGTCGCATGCCTGGCGTGCGGAGGTGTGCTGGAGATCAGCCTGCGTGCCCGGTCTCTGCTCCGGTTGCCAGCAGCTCACGTTAAACCTTTTTTGGTATCGATCTGCCGTTTCTCTTTGTCTCCACGCCTGTGGTGTAGTCCCTCCTCTAGTCTTTCTGGACGCTTGCGCTGCTGTTGATCTCATCCTTCGGCTGCTTTGTGTGCTCGGTGACATCTGTACCCAGCCAAGTTCGTGTGACCTTATTACCTGTTGTTTCTGTATGTAGTTGAGTCTCATTTCTTCCTTTTGTTTTCTCCCTTTGTTCCTTTTGTCACTTTGGTGTGGACACGCAACTTTCATCAGACAAAGGCGATGACAGAAATGCAGGGGAGTCTGCTGGAGTCAAATGAGGTACCGATCCTTTATATCTACCTGGCAATACCTGTGTTTTAATATGAGCCCCTTCTGGAATGAAGGTCTGGATATTAAGAAGTCACAAAAACAGACGATTCAAGTAGATAAAATACAGAGCTCTTCTGTCCATGCCTGTTGTCTAACTGTGCACCATATAGGACCCTTCATCATTAATACCTTTGCTCCTGATTGAGCTGAATTCAGATATTACCATAAATGCTTCCAGCCTGAGTCTCTATTTCTTGGTGTTGCTGTTTTCCATCTCTCTCTGCCTGCTTTGGCCCCCTTTCCATTAGTAGCTTGTTCTTAGTCTCTGCCAGCCTTCCCCAAGACCCGTAAGGTGCCTTCAAGAAGCTATCGGTTATTAGATCAGAGCGCTGCTGAGAGCTGCCAATACATAGAAATTAAATGCTTCCAAAAGATGATTCCAAATAAGCGATCTCTATGGTAGGTCCGTTGGTTGTCACCTCAGTGATGGGATGAGAAGGTGCAAGGATGAGAACGTGCCAAGTCTTTCATTGGTGTTTTAAATTAGCTTTAGTTGCTTCTGGATAACAAAATCATCAGGTTACAAGTAGGATTTGCTATTTGTTTGGTTTAGTGGTTAAACCTAAAGTGCAGTTGTGAAAACAGGCTGGGATTGGTAGGCTCTGGCATGTCTTTTTTAAGCGGTGAGAGCTCGGGGAAGGAAACACAGAATTCTTGCACAAATCCACTGGTACCACCTCTTGCAAAAGAGGTCACGTGGCTACCGGCGAGATGAAAACATAATCACGGTACCCTGCAGTGATCAAAACTGTAGATAAAATGTTAGATAGTAAGAAAAGAATCCAAACCATAACAAAAGGTATTGTGTACTGGTTTACAAAGGGTTGGTGTTATTACCTCTGAGGCGTGGGATGACGTGTCTCTGCTTTGGCTGCCTTCTGAGGCTGGAAAAGCCATCTCTGAGGGAAGGGGGTACGGGTCAAATCTGCGACATCAGGAGAGGGATGGGGACCAGTTGTTACACGGAGTACACCCCGGTGAGACGGGGGAGATGCCGCAGCGTGGAGGGGTGTCTCGTTGTGCCTGATGAAATTGCGGTGCCCCCACTGCAGGTTGTGCGGCCGGGCAGGGGAAGGGGCCAGCAGATTGGTGGGGGAGAAGCAGGGGGTAAGAAATTAGTTAAATTGGTGGGAAAAGGGCTCTTTGTGGCTCCTGTGACTGACTCAAGGAAGCCCTGGAAGCAGCTTTCAGCCTTTTAACTGCAGCACTCTGTGTATCCATCGGGTGCCTTGTGAAGGATCCACAAGCGGTAATTAAAGGGTATAGGGCTTGATTGCACAATCCGCTGCCTTTGGAAGTCAGCCTGTTGTGTAGTAACTCTGCAAGAAAAGTAAGGAAAGAGTCGGGAGGCTTGAGCTTTCACATGGCACTTCTGTAGGAAGAAAAATACAAAACGAACTGGGAATTGCTGTGCCAGAAGTTAGGGGCTTACAGGGAGAGAAAGTGCTTCGTCTCGTTGTTTCCAAAGCACGACAATCGGGCAGGTGATAGATGGAGAGCTGGAGTAGATAAACCCTTGGTCTCATCCAGTGTGGTCACTTTACATTTTATATCTTGTCACAGGCGCCAAAACCTGACTTTACTGTGGAAAAATTATTTGTACAAAGAAATAATTCCTTCAAAACCAGTCGGTTCTTTTTATGTTCAGCGTGTAATGCTTTAAAATACACTCACCTGGGCTGAATAGCAGCGTTTGGTGGCTTTAGATGTAACTCTTGGGTGCGCACCTTGCTCCTCGCTCCCGTTTCTCACCTCAGGTGCGCTGGGAACCGACCAGCCGTGGGAGAATGTTGTAACCTGGTGAAGGGGGCGAGAGTCACAGATTGTTTTTCAGCCTAACTGGTGGGACTGGTGTTCTTTGTTTTAGCATGAATGTTTTAGCTACTTCGGTTCCACCGTGTTTGAACCGTTTGTGCCTCGTTTGCTGTTAGTTATGGCTAACAAACCACTAAGGGGTTCTTACCATCTCCCTTGTTTTAAATATTTATACAGGCCTAAGCAAATGAGTGTAAATTGAGCAACATAAAGATGGGTTACCGAGTAAGTATTTAAAAAAAAAAAAAATTTAATTAGTAGAACCTGAAGATTTCTCAGGATACTGAGGGAGAAGAAATGCTAGAAAATGAGGTTCTGTCCTCGCTTGGTCTGGGATCAGCCTAAACACGTTCCTCTGAAGGAACTCTGGAGCTCCCCTGAATTACCTTGGAAATGCGAAATCTCTTTTGTATTCTCAAGCGCTTATCTGATTACCCGCATGTGGTTTTGTCTTCTGCACAAGTGGTATAACTTGATTCCTAACAATTCCTGCACCCTCTTCTAACTTGAATCAATCAAGGTAATCAATCATCAGTTTGGGAGTGCGTTTGGAGGCGAGACACGCACGCTGTGGTGGTAAGAGTGCAACTGCAGGCGGGAAGGTTTCATCGGTGATTTTTTTTTTTTTTTTCTTTTCTTACTGATGACAAACCCCTTGTTTCAGGCTCATGCTGAGGACTCTGTAATGGATCATCACTTCCGCAAGCCAGCAAATGACATCACATCCCAGCTGGAGATCAACTTTGGAGACCTCGGCCGCCCCGGACGTGGTGGCAGAGGGGGACGGGGTGGCCGAGGACGTGGTGGCAGGGCCAGCCGTGGAGGCAGAACTGACAAGGTCAGCAGCTACAGCTTTCACCTACAGAGGACCTTAGTTGCAGTTGGTTTAGGACTTTGAAAATTTTATCTGTCTTCCTTATTTCTGGGGGAGTTGCTCTGACAGCAGATGCCGTGTTCTAAACCCGAGTCAAGTGTCTGGTCTTACAAGTTTACTTCAAACTAGGTTACTGTTAGGACGAGAGGATGAATATTTTAGCAGTGTTCTGATTAAACATTAAAAAGGGAGTGTGGGGAGTAGGTTAGATTAAAAAACCAGTGCCCGTATTTGTATCTAACCCCCCAAATGACACTCTGGTACAGAGCGTTCTGAATGTACTGTGAGATGCTTCTGTTCGTGTCGCAGCAGAACAGCAGGTCCCAGAGTGGTTATTTTCAGGGGCAGGCAGGACGGTGTGTCTGCACTGGGACCTGTTGGGGGGAAGACTGGTTCTACAGTGGCACTTAGAGCTTGAATCTGAGGAATTTAGAGTTTTCATGTGGAAATAGGACTCTTAGTGGTTTCTTGCTAACCTGAAGTTTTGGTGGTGCCCCCCCTCTTCTAATCCTCTAAAGCCCTAAGGAAATACTCCGGAGAAGGACTGAATGGGCCATGTAAAGTTGGACTACTGTAGTACAGAATCAGAGCCTAGAATGGCTTGGGTTGGAAGGGACTTAAAGATGATCCAGTTCCAACCCCCTGCCATGGGCAGGGACACCTCCCACTAGAGCAGGGTGCTCAGAGTCCCGTCCAGCCTGGGCTTGGACACATCCAGGGATGGAGCATCCACAGCTGCCCTGGGCAGCCTGGGCCAGGATCTCACCACCCTCAGAGGGAAGAACTTCTTCCTTAGATCTAATCTAAACTCCAGGGATGAAACATCCACAGTTCTCTACCGTAAAGATTTGATTTACTGTCGGTCACTTGTTTAAATGCATCTAATCAAATTACTGCTCAGTATAAAACGAGTTCAGCCTGTGGCTTCTTTGCACAGGCCACAATTGCTCATTTTTGTCTCTTTCGGGACACAGACTTTCTTTCTTTTACACGGGATCACTTTAATTTTTAGGATTACTAGTTAGAAAACTCCCCTGATACCAATATAAGCAAACTTGAAGGAATCGAAATTAAATGCTAGTGGTGTTTTACTCTGAGTTGTCATAAAATGACCTCCTGCTTCTTCAAGAATGCTCTTGTAAAGTAGTTTCAAACTTCTGCAGCTGATCTTGACTCTCTTTATTCCCTTCCAGTTGGTTAAGGAGTTTGATGTGATCCACACACCCAACCAGGTTGGTGATCTCTTGTTCCCTGTGAACCAGGCCCTCCCGCTGCAGGGGTGGGAGCTCCCCTCCTGCACTGGAGTGCCTTCTGGGGCTTGATTTCTGCTTTTGTGTAACAATCCCTCAGCTGAAACCGACATAAGACCCCAGGCTTAAAACCCTCCTCACCCTAACTCTAGCTTGTGGGCTGGCTCCAGCTGCAGTGTCTTGTCTCGCCTGTAGGTGTTGATACAACTTGTATTGGAATGGTTTAAACATGTCTCTTGAGAAATTAATATATTTACAGGAAATTCCCCTCTCTGGCTCCTCTGCTCTTCTTTTCCACATCCCTCATGGGCTAGGTGAAGAGTATTCTAAAACATTTCTGCATTTCATTGCAGCGCTGGTTTTTAGGTGTGGTACAGAGCCTTTCAAAAACCTCTGCTGGGAAGTGCTGAGGAGATTCTTGGTTAATACATTAATTACTAAGGCTAGGTTGGCACAAGTTCTTCTTATCAATAGCTAGTTTGTGACTGGGGAAAAAAAAAATCAAGCGTGTGAAAGTTGATTTGGCCTCTTCTGTACTGCTGCAGTTGTAGCCCTCAGTAAGAACTGGTGGTTGTGGTAGAACACAAACCCACCTGTGGAGAGCCCGTCAGGAATGGAAGGTGACACAACCTCCTGTGATAAGCACACGGGAATGGTGTTTGCCTCTGATGCCTCTTCAGACAGTTTTGATGTGAAAAACAGTACCAGGAGACTTTCTGGTCCTTGCACTAATAAAAAAAGGGGGGTTTATCGGGGGGGGGAGGGGGAAGTTACTCTTGTAGTAATTTGTCCAGCAGTAGATGCTTACTCTGTTGTACTCTTTGAATCCTGGTGTTTCCCTATTGAAAGTTAAAGGCAGTTATTGAAGCTTAAAGTAGCTTTAAAGAATTCCCAGCCCTGTTTGAGGTGCAGGAGTCCCCCTGCCCTGTCCAAGAGCTGCCCAGCCTGCCTGCTCAGGGACAGAGGCTCAACCTTGTCCCCCTCGATAGCTAGAAACGCAGCAGGGCTTGATGCTGCTCCAGGTTTGGTAACTTTCTGCTGTTTCTCTTTCAGTCAAGTGCTTCTGCTCCTGATGTAGATGACCCAGAGGCTTTCCCAGCTCTGTCCTAAACTGGATGTCATAAGCCAACCCTGCCCTCGTCGGGCCTTCCTCTCCGAGGCTTGCATGCTTAAGGATCCTAAACAACTAAGAAATTTAAAACAAAACAAACAAAAAAAAGAAAAGGAGACTGTCATTCATACCATTCACACCTAAAAGACTGAATTTTATCTGTTTTGAAAATGAACTTCTCTCGCTACACAGAAGCAACAATATGGTAGTCAGTTTTGTATTTAGAAATGTAATGGTAGCAGGGATGTTTTCATAATTTTTTCAGAGATTATGCATTCTTCATGGATACTTTTTTGTATTGCTGCTTGAAAATATGCGTTTCCAAACTTGAAATATAGGTGTGAACAGTGTGTACCAGTTAAAAGCTTTCACTTCATTTGTGGGTTGGTTTTATTTTTTTGTTGTTTGGGTTTTTTGTTTGTTTGTTATTTGTTTGGGTTTGTTTGTTTGTTTTTTTTTTTTTAATTCAGGATTTTAGACATTTTTCCCCAAACTACAAACTGGGTTTGAATTAATTGCACACTATTTCTGTTTCCTTGATTCCTGCTTAGCAGATTTATTTTTTTTTTTTATCAGCCCTTGGTCTTTTGGAATATGTGAAGTTTTAATTTGGCAGATTTGTTAGTGCTGTATGGAATACTAACTCCTGGAGGATTTTTAGTTCTAATGCTTAATTTCAGCCTTGGAAAAACAGTCATTTCTCATCTGCGTTTGGTAGTTTGTTTACGTAAAAAAAAAATAATCTTTCTACAAAGCGGATACCAGATACTTGAAAAAGATTCAGAGCACGTTGGTTTATAGTGGAATACCCACGGATTGATCCAGCGATGACGTGGGGGTAACTGGTCTAACTGGTTTTTAAAAATTCATGTATTAACACCTTTCACTCACCCTTTTTACCTTTATTTCCCTCCTCCTCCTCCTCCCCCCTTCAACAGAACAAGATGCTTTGGCAAAAAACAAGAAGAAAGCGTTTTTACATTACCTATGTTTTGTCCTTGAGGGTTCCCTGTAGATGGGAGGAACCTTTCCTGCTGTTGGAGCTGGGAGGTGGGGGAAGGTGGTCACTGCTGCTCGGGTAAGTCCGGCTGGACTCCGGCTGGGACGTGGGACGGGACCACACGAGTGCATCGGTACCTGGTGTAGCCACAGCAGTTTGGGCTTTCCCGTTTCAGACGGGGCATGGCAACACGTGCGTGATACCCTGGAAAGATGCAAAACAAACCCCCAGTGCTTCCCCTCTCCATCAAAGTCCCCAGCCTTGGCCACTTGGAAGATCCAGGCTGCTGGGCCATCTTATTTAGACCCGTGTTTTTCCCAAGAAAGGTTGGATCAGATGATCCTCGAGGTCCCTTCCAGCCTGGTATTCCATGTAAGTTCTGCTCTGGATTTGAGCGGTGTCCGAGGTCCGATTGCTAGCTGACAAATGAATGTTTTTCAGAGAGTGACTGTAAGAAACTCTTTCCACCCCCCCGTAGAAATTCGCCGTAGGTTTAATTTAATCCCTGTGAAGGGGAATGTGACCACTTCAGTACGCAAAAAGGAGTCGAGAGAATGGCTGATAAAGAGGGTTTCTTAGGGTTTTTATCTGCAGCATTTGTTAGGAGACTAGAAACAGGTTTCTCATTTTATTTAATGTTTTACACTTTGGACAGCTTATAACATATTTGTAGTTTCTTAACTAGGTAGATAGAAAACAAAAGGTAACGCCCTATTTTTTTAAAAGCTGTACAGGACAGGCAAAAAGTATCGGAGACCTTTGAATATGAAATAGCAAACTCCTTACTTGTGGTGTTGAGCTGGCTTGCTTTATCCAAACTATTTTCTACGGCAGTTGGGTTTTTGTGTTGTAAACCACTGTTAATACCACCGGGTTCGCCGGTTTTAGTGCGCTCGCCTATAGCTTGACGTACCACGCTGTGAGAAGAGGCGAGTTTTCAAACGGTGGATGGTAAAAGCTCTTGGGTTCACTTCTTCCTGACTCGGAGCAGCTCGCACACAGGTGCTCGGCGCAGGCCCAGCACCGAGCTGTTCCTTTTCCCTCTCCCGTTGCGGTTCGCTAGAACGTGTCGCGGCTCCAGCATTAGTGTCGCCGTGGTAATACCATTAAACAAACGCCTCGACACGCAGAAACACGCTTAGGGAGCGGCGTTCTCTGGAACAGAAACCTCCCTCCCTGCAGCCAAACGGTGTATTTCCCATTTCGGTTGCCACTCAGCTTTGTTTCTTTTTCCAGGTGACTTCTGGGCCAGCCAGTGAGTCGCTTGGGGCCCTGTTAGCCGGCCATGGTCAGCAGCTTTCCCTCCTCCTGCTGTAGAGCAGCTTCCCGGTGGCGTGGCACGTATGATTCCTTTTTTTTTTTTTTTTTTTCCCCCCCTCCAAGACCGCTTGTACTTCCCCCTTGGTCCGTCTGCTGTTCTGATAGATGTAAATTTGCCTCTTTCAGTCCATTTGTGTCAAGAACTCAAACTGTGAACATATATCTTTAATATCGGTGGGTGTTAACTGAAATAAAGGTTTATTTTCATGCTCTTTTAAAAAAAAAAGTAATGAAAACACGTGGAGATGAAACCACTTAGGTTAGTAGTGTCTCACCCAGGCTCTGCCCCAGATGGGGTGATGGTGCCCAGGGTTTCTGTCGCCAGGAACAGACCTCACCTTGGCAAAACATCTCCCGAGTAGCTTATTTACCAAGAATGAGCTTGCTCTTTAGTAACACTGCCTGTCCTCTTGCTTGCTAGTTCTGCTGCCACCCCAAATCCAGAGGACTAGACCTTTTAACGTCTGAACAATTGGGGGGAAAAAAAAAGTCAGTAGAAAAACATTGCAGAGAGAAGCGCGTGGGGCAAATTGGCTTTCGAGTGTTTGATGGCACGGCTTGAGCATGAAAGTTCATCTTACGGGTTGAATGCCGCTGATGCTGGGAGGAAACGAGACTGATGAATAAAAAGTGTTAGCCGTGCGGGGGAGGACGTAAATTTCTTTGAAACGCCCAAAGTCGGTGTGAATCGTGGTGTTCGCAGCTCGAGGAGTTGAGACCGCTCTTACCTGTAACGACTCTTTGCCCGTGGAGATTGGTTGGCATAGCCACGCCTCTTGTTTTAATAAACGCAGGACTTGCGCCTAAAGCTGACACTTCCAGCTCGTGCTAACCCGCTTCTTTTCTAAAAGCCTTACGAGGGCCACGGGACCTTCTTTTCATACCCCTGAAGGAGCCTGTCTTCTCAGGTAACGGCTTCCCGGTTGGGCTCCAGAGGTGTTTTGAGCAAGCACTGAGTGCTGGGCTAGAGAAGCCAGGGGTGATATTCTGCTGGGGGGTGTAACCTGACGATGGGGAAAACTGTTCCTGTGCCCTGACTGGGAGAGGTTCAGCGAGGAGTCAAAAGAGTTTGGTCGCTGTCTTGCTAATGGTGGTGTTTGCTGCTTCAGGTTGGAGTGGGGTTCTCTGGGGACCTCCATGTAGGGGTTTATCTCGTGACTTGTGGAGCAAATGTGCTCTAGTGTTCTGTGGTTGAAGGTCACTCTGCAGACAGAGCTGAGTGACAGAATAGTGCTTTTAACCCCCTTTTTTTCCCTTTTAAATATATTTCTTTGGCAATAGGTGTTTAACTGGGTTCTGTCCTGCTGCCTCGCAGTCCTGATAGCTCTGTGAGGCCCAGCCAGGTTCTGATTGCCAGGGTGGTTTGTGCACAAAAAGAGCACCTCTGATGAGGAAGAACTCCTGAGAGCCCTGGGGCTGTTCAGCTGGAGAAGAGCAGCCTGAGAGGGGAGCTGAGCAATGCTGAGCAAGAGCTACAG
>JAAGNO010001639.1:7005-33735 GCA_033439905.1 Ceryle rudis
TATGCACTGATATCAAGACAAGAATTCAAAGTGCTTTGCAGGAGTGCAGATCTAAGGTGTTACTAGAAAAAAAATGTTTCAGTAGCATTAGAATAATCTGAGAAAATTGTAGGAATTCTTACCACTAGATGTCTTAAGGAAGAGGTTAGAAAATATCTGCAGTGGTGAATTTTGCTTCATCCTGCCTCAGATTATCTCTTGTGTCCCCTCAGGATTTATATTTATGTAATGTTCATGATTTCTGTAGGAAATGGGGAATGCTTGTGACACTGAAAAGATAATTTTCTACTATGGAACAACTTTCAATAATATATTATTGCTATTCAATTATATATATAGTCTTTGTAAAACTTTTAATATGTTCTATAATTCAAAACTCAGATCAAAAACATTCTAAGTGACTTAGATAAAAACACTGTAAAATCAGGTTGAAGGACTGTAATTATAATACAGTACTTAGTAAGCTGATGTTAGCTGGCCATTTAGGAACTGCAGGAATTGGCCCTACATCAACCTCTGCTTGATATTTTTACTGCACTTTGTAATAAATTTGTCAATGTCTTAACGATGAAAAGAGTAATAATATAATAGCAAGTTAGAAAGTTATTTCAATAGTTAGCTCAATTGAAAGAGCTAGACATAGTAAAGCAGCAGTTATATAGAAATACAGCCTGGTTTTATCTGCATAAAAATACTGAGTCATGACACATTCATGAAGTAAGTTAAAAGACGAAGTGTTGCTAATAAACAGCAAATTGAGGATGAACTTACAGCACAGTACTGCCAAAAAAAAAGAAAGGTTTTGCCACCAAGTGCTGTTTAGTTACTATTTTCTGCATAGCAGCACTGTTAAACACAGACCTACATTGCTCTTACCTTAAACTGCTAGAATGTCATAGTGTTTCAGGTAAACCTGAGAAACAACAGATGTGATAGACTGTAGAGGAGATTACGTTGGGAATCTGACTTTGTTAAATTGCAGTGATCCACTTGGTGTTGGGCCCTTTTTATCATTATGATCACCAGAAAGAATTTGGAGGGATTCCCACAACAAGCATTTTTCATCTTACTGACCTTTAACAAGGTGTCCAAGAATAAAAGAGTAACAGAAGTTCATGACTCTGTCCACTAAAAATGAAAGGTTCTTATGTGCATCATGCAGTTATCTACCAAACTTTTGTGAAACAAAGATCAGTACTGTCATGACATTGCAGAAATACTGATATGTTGTATTCCAGACTCCAGAAAACAAACAGCATCCAATATCTGGTTGGGTAGTGTTTATTAGACTACTCTGATTACTTACTTTAGACAGTGGTCAAACTGGTTTGGAGTTTCAGTAGCCAAAATACATCCAGGAGTAGGATGGAATTTATGCTGTAGGTGAACAGAAAAAAAACCTCACTAGTTTTGATAAAACATTTGTTTGTCTTCAGTAAACACTCTACATGGGCAGTATCCTGTCACACATATTGGGATCCAAGTACCACTGTGCTTGTCATTTACCAAAGTTGTGTTGGAATTTTGTGCAGGCTGATCTGAACAGATACACAAAACATAGAGGAGAAGTTGTTTTATCAAATATCACTGAGTGTAGAAAACTGTACCAAGTTCCTCAACCTCCTTAATACGATCTGCTGCTGCCTACACCGAGTAACAGTAAATTCCATGTTTTTAATGGAATAGACCAATGTGCTTTATCCATTGATAACTGGTTTGCACAAAATTTTGGTTTGCCACTGTTAGCTCATTCATAATTATATCGGCAACATGCTGGCTTGACCTCACCTTCTGAGCAGGAGATAACATCTTGAAAGTGTAGGTAGTAAATACATGGGTGCAACTCGGATGCAGCTGGATCATCATTAGCAACAGTAATGATACCGTGACTTCCCATCTTTCCCTTATCTAACCACCAAAAAGAAGCAATAATAGTAACCCAGCATGGTCATTATGTAATGAGCTCAGAATTCACTACATATGAAAATCTTTGAAGAACTTTCAGATTGCTTTATCAAATACAAGTACTCCTTTTGTTCATTTAAACAACTGAACAAGATTGAAATTAACAGAAAATGCATGTATGGAAATCCAAAGCAAGTGTAGAGAGGAGTCCCTCTACTTTACTTCTCCTGTAAGATGTGGATCAAACTCAGCTGTATCACAATTTTTTGGTGTGTTCTGGTCATCTAGCTAAATACTCAGAATATGCAGTGCAGCCTAATACGCAAATGCCGTACACATATATAAATCAGAAAACATCAAAGAAACTGCTGCTCACTATATTCATGATCTGAAGAATTTGCTTTCCTTTATTCTTTGTTAGGCGATGTCATGGAGAAGACAAGAGACTCGTGATAATTATAAATGTTGATTTTCAATTTGCTATGACAGTGAATCAGCTTTGCCCTTTTTAATGATTTGTTTGTGACAATGTTGCAGAATCCTTAGGGCTAAGTTCTTTTCTGAGTAGTATTTATCTCAGGTTTGCACATGTGTAAATCCAGAGTACGCCTGTAGCTACTATGTGCTTTTATATTCCAACATCCTAATGTAAATTACATTGATATTTCCAATAGCTTGTTAATAATATCATAGCAATTGCATTTACAGAACCTGGCACAGTTAATTAGTTGTTGCTTGCATATGTAACACATTCCTTTAAATGGAAACATGTCATGTTTAGCTGTTTGTTATACACATTCTGTGTTTTCTTGAGAGCAGGACAGTGCAGTCTGTAATTCCGAGTATGTTTCCATTTTTTAAGAGCCTTTCCACACAAGAAAGTTATACTGCAGTTAAGAAAGGAAGTGACTTCATGGTATAGCAGTTTTTCTGAAAAAAACCCCAAACCCTCCTGTACTGGCATTTTTACTCTAGATTGTCTGCATAGCAAAGTTCAGTTGTTCTTAGAGTAGCAACTCTGAGCCCATTTTTGAGTACATGCTGTACCTGAGTATGTGAGTACATATTGTTCTGAGTAGCGATTTTAGTCACTTGTCTCGTACAGGTAAGCCATAATAAAAGGTCTACATACTGTATGTTAGGAACTGTGTGATTTTTTGATCGTGAATAAGACCATATGTATAAATGTATATATATCTAATGGGACTTATATTCATCGTTTTTCATGGATTAAATACATTACTTCTGGAGGACATAATCTTAAGCAGCAATTCGTGTTGTGGTTTTCTGGTACTTAGCTTTCATATAAATCTTTAGGATAGACTCTGCTGTTCCACATACACATCTATATCATTGGCATCATGACTCACAGAACCTGCAAAAGACTACCTTCAGTGAACGGACTGTGGCAGCCTCACATCAGCATAACCAAGAGCATCTTTTCTAAGTATGAGGCTGTCATATGTTACCACTACACATTGGTCAGTAATAACGCTGCAGACAAGTCATAGATAAAACATCCAGCAGCATGGACCTCCAAAGAAGGCCTTGAAAAGACTCAGACGAGGAAACCAGCCACACATCCAAATGCTTATACTTTAGAAATTTCTTTCAGTATGGACATCTGAGTCCTGCAGCTGCTCTACATAGCCTTTTATATGGCCACAGGTGTTGGCTTCAGTGCTGGAGCACGGAGTAGTAGCAAACAAAGGGGAGTATAGACGATGCTGCCAGAGACCAGACATAGTGCCAACTTAATACTGAATGTAAAAGAAATACTTGTGCCAATTGGTTTCTAAATGCATTTTTAGTTAGAAAAATTAGCTTGTCTTTAGGGAGCATTATCTATGCGTGGATGAATGTTCCAAGTTTTAATACAGTATAAAGCAGGCTTTTAAAAAATCAGAATAAATAAACAGAAATATCAAAGCCTACTATTCTATTGTCTATGCTTCTATTGTTTAAAAAAGAATCGAATTATATTAGATTAGTTTAATTCCCCATGATCACTTCTTGACATATTTTGTGTGACATTTATCCTTTATGTAGTACAAGTAACTTCTTTGGAGCTGCAGCAGGAAGTAAAGGTAATTCAGCATTAGAGTATGTTGTGAAATCTGTGTTTGTATTCAAGGATGTTTCTGGGGTTGCATGTTCTTAATTCAGCTGATGGAAGTGTCAGTGTATCATCTATGCAATCTATAATTTTAGGACTACATTTTCTGCTTCTGTGAAGAATGCATATTCCAATGTATTCAGATTTTCACTATTTTGAGGTGCATTTTGCCTGTAAATGGAGTATATTTTAGGCATTTCCCTCATTAATTACAGCTGAATCCTATTTGCATACATATTTGTATAAATAATTTGTCTTTGGTCAATTCTAAAACGAGAGGTGGAAGTGTAGAGATTGTTTTAAAATGATTGACTGCCTATCACAGTACTACAGGTGATATTTCTGCCTCTGTACAGGGATTTTCCTACACTAGTATTTACAGATAATAGCATTAACAGCTGCTTCTCTTACCAAAATTGCGATGAATGTTTGAGGTATTTAGCATTTTGCAATTGGAAAGAATTACCAAAGGGTCCTTCACTCCTAAGGACTCAAAATCCCTCTTTTGTACTACTACCTTAGTGGGTTTTAATATTAATGCACACCTGGATGCTGCAGGAAGTTTTCCTGTGGGCAAGGGACATACATTTTGTTCCAGTTTGACTAGGACTGAAGTGGCAGAATGTTTAATGCACTTTTGAAAATCTGGGCATAATAAATGGTGGAAGTGTCACCAAAGAGAGGAGTTGTGAATGACTAAACTGTGGTTGCTACTACAGATCTCTGGAACAAACACACTATATATTTATGCATTTAGCATTTCCCATCACTTGCAAAAAAAAGAAACTGTCCTGGGAGTAACGACTTGTACCTAGATCTTCCCTCTCCAATGGAGAGCTCAATCAGCATGGGGCAGTTCTTGCTCTGGAAGATCACATATTGACATATTTCATAAAAGCTATTGGAGCTAATTTGCCCAGTAGTAAAGAAGTCTGGAACACATCAAGATAATAAGCAACATTTTTAAGTGAGCTATTCAAAGAAATTCTGCCTAACAGAGAAATGTGTTTGCAGATGCTGTTATGAAATGGTTTGATTTGTATAAATGAAATCAAGTGGAAAGGAAGCAGGTTGTTAGTAAACTTAGTAAAAGCAAGTCATTAAGATACCTCTGTATTCAACTTTACCTTTCGTCTAAAAAACAACGTACTATCTTTTATTTAATGACATAAAGGCAGTTTCAAATAGGTCTAAATTATTCAAAATACTCTTAAGAAACTTTAATTGTTGGTAAAGAAATATGCTGATATGCCAAACTTTCATTGTAAGCAGAGTTTACATTTAAGTAGTACAAAGAAGGTTGTGAATCTGACCCTTCAACACAAGGGACTATCCCAAGCACAGACCTATCAACTATTTTGGGGTAGGATCTCCTTTTGTTTGTGGTGGTGATGTGGATGGCTTTTAATAATTTTATATATGTATATACTTATATGTGTGTGTACGTATATGGCTAATAATAAATATATCTCCTAGCTTTGTCTGGATGCAAAACAGTTAAAATCACTTAAATATCAAAAAGCTTCTTGTCTTAGGTGATTATATGATGCCACTGAAAAATCTTCTAGCAGTAATTTTAGATTATATTTTCTTTTCTGTTGTCTGTTTAATTTGTATTTTATTCTCATTAAGCATTATTTTAAAACGGAACTTCTTTTACAGTGTTCAAATAGTATGTCTCAACATCTTCAATATTTTGTACCTAAACTATACAAGCCAGTAAATTAATCTAAGCCAGTCTTTTCCCATGAAAAGGATTTTATGTTTATATTTTCAAATAAATATAATTTTTGGAAATATTCCTGAGCTATTTCTATCAAATAATTGTTTTACTGAGAAAAGAATATCCTTCCTTTGAAGTGTTTCTTTAAAAAAAATTTTAAAAGGTAAGTATGTAATTGTATATACATCATTTAAGTTGTGCGTTGTGCTGTATTGATTTCACATCCAACTTCTCCATATATAATGAAAGTAATCTGCCAGGTATTTCCTGATACAATCACATGGTCTTGGTCCTGAGGCAGAAGGAAATTCCTTGTCTAGGTTCTGTAGGAAGCCAAGGGTGATGTTCACAGTGTGCCTCTATTCACAGGACTTTTGTTACTCTGTGAAATACCCCTAAAACAGCCCCTCTTGATGTACCCTTCTCAGTTTAAAACTGTTCTTGTCCCCTTGTGAGAAGAGGAACTTTCTTTCTCCTCTGTATCAGAATATCCAATTAGGGTTTCCTAATCCCATGTATGCATCATGGACTATGTGTAGAACTGCAGCAACTTTATCTACTGTCACATCAGAAACTCTGTTTTATAGGGCCTCACAAAACTTGGCTTATCTGTTTTGTTGCTCTCATTTCCACTGCTGCAGGGAGGTTTAATTATCTTCACCTTCATTATCTCATGAATCACCTCAGGATCTACTTCTGTGTTCCTGCTTTCACATATTTGCCCAGATTTATTTTCTTTATTCTGTGTCTCTTTTCCTCTTTGATCATGTAGCTTGGCTTTTTTTCTCTACCATCTTCTACTCCTTTTCCCACACTCTCCTATTCTAGCAGTATGTTCCAGTAAGCCCGATTCATTCTGAGCCCTTGCACATTATTTGAGGAGCTGGGACCATCCCATTGTCTTATGTTTTTATCGCTGCCATTCACAATTGTCATAGATTAAGTTTTTTAGCTTGAAAAAAAGCCCAAACAGGTAATATGACTTAAAATTAGTCCATGTATGTTGCTGTCATGGAGGAAAAACTGCACTTTTGTTTCCAGGGTGTAAAAATAATTATCAATACATTTTAATGCAGCAAAACTCCAATTTGAATGAAATGAAAGACAAACACCCCCCCAAAACAAACAAACAAACAAACAAAAACAAACAAAAAACCAACCAAAACCAAACAAAAACCCAACCAAACAAGCAAACAAAAAACCCCCAGATTATTGATTTATTTTTATTCTAAATCAATTTAGAAAGAGAGAAAATTCCAGGTTTTATTTATTTCATTGCTGCTAAAAATCTGTATGCACATGTCACCAAACAACAAAAAGAGTCACCAAGTGCATTATCTTGTATCCTCAAATGGACTTCCAGGCTATCAGACAAGAGTGATAATAGGAAATGCATAGAGGTGCAGTATTCCGTCTGCACCAAGAGCTGAATTCACAAGTAGCCTAAATGCCAAATTACATAATTTCTTCTCCTGCAAGTCAGGCTCGTTGCGGTGGCCACTGCACAGCTGCTGGCCTGGGTGGCATCCAGGCAGACACAGTCACAATTGTCCCTTTTCATCTGGGTCATTCTGAATTCCCTCAACAGGAAATGGAACACAAGCAGAAAAGTTTTAAAAACATCCCAGACATGAATCAACAAAAACCCTGAACATCTGCTCATCAAAGCTCATCAGAAAACAGTGTATTTTATTTACACTACTCTTCTGGATGTACTGAGAATGCCTAATGAGGTTAGAGATCACTGGTAGGATCTCTAACCGGTTAGAGATTGCTGGTAGGAAGTGTCCATTTCACTTTCCAGATTACTGGCCTTATCTACCCCAAATATGTGAAATTAATGTATCATATTCACAACCTCTGCAATTTTATTATTTATGTTAGCATACAGTGATGTAGTTTTATTAAATCCATGGTTTGCATCAAATCCAAGCTGGCTAAAAAAAAGTACTTTTTTTTTTTTTTTTTAAGATAAAATAGTGCTAGCAAATGTGAAAAATAAGGTAATATAAAATGTGGTTAATGTACATGGATTCAGCAGAAGAGTGAGGAACATTTTTGTGTATAAAGAAGTGCAGGTTAAGATCCTCAGTCAGAACAGCTCAGCATAACCTAATGACTGCCAGGGAATCAGGCCACTGTGTTTCAACATCATGTTGAAACATGTATACTTTTTCTGATCCGCAGGACAGATCCCATACTCTGTCCTCATTCAAGATTTATGAATCCACATGTCCTTTTGAGATGTCTTATTACCTGAGCTATTTCATTTATTTCAGGGAGAGGTTCACCTCAGCTACAGTGAGGAAACACTGATTTACAGTGGCTGTGACCTTGTCTCCGTGGCATCCTTGAGCTTCTCTCTGCATATCAGAAGGGAAACAAAACCTTCTTTTGCAGGAACAAAATTTGCTGGGGAGGGAAGGAAGTATTTTAATGTTACTTGCCCACTTGATTCTTGTCTTTTACAGGCTTTTCAGATAGTCCCACTCACCTTAGCATCAAAACACCATGTAGTATTTTCTGTGAGGTTTTTCTGCTTGTGTTCAGAGAAAAGCACCTTCCGTAGCAATGAGTGCTTTAAAGGAATGCAATGTAGCATCCTGGTCACTCTCTTAAAAAGTCAGCTTGGAGATTTTTCAGTTTTCTCCATAAATTTCAGCAGAAGCAATACTTTCATAGTGTTGGTTTGGAGAAAGAGGACAACAGCGTTGATGAATGACTGGAGCAGCTGGAAGTCACATAAGGAGTAATTATTTTTTGCAAGTGTGGAAAGGAATTTTATTCTGCATGTATGCGGTGTAGCTACAAAATATTGCTGTGAATGCCAGAAAGGATAAACACCTGCTAAAAGAACTGTGGAGAGGATTATCTCTCTTTCTTACTCATACACTTATGAAATAGGTACTACACAGTGGACCATTTCCAGTTTTTTTCTTTTTCTCTCAGCATTTTTCTAGCCGTTGAATCAATTGTTCACTCTCTTTGCCTGGCCTATGAAAAAGACATCTGCTATGTAGAGAGGCCAAATACTAACATACATGTTTCAGCTACCTTGTGCCAACCTGCTAGGACAGAATACTTGTTTGTTTTTTAACCGATCTGCTTTGGAGTTCTGTTGCATGGTTTTGTGATTGGGATGTGGGGCTGGTACTCTCTCCTGCTTCTTATTCCTCCTCACCAGGCTGGAAAGATCTACTTGCTGATTCCTCTCCACCTGTGCAGCTGTAGTGATGCTCTGCCAGCAATGCTAATGCTCCCTTGCCAGTTTTTAAACATTCTGCCAAGAAGAGAGAATTAACAACAAGATCTGAATTATCTCTAAAGTAACCCCGATGCCCCTGCGTCCTATTCTTCCAGTGTTATGTCATTTTCCAGCTCCTGTACAGGATAATAAAAAGGAACTCTTATACCCCCACAGCTGAGAAATGAGTTAGGGTAGGCTGTGCCATTTATTCCAGCTACCCTTTTCCCTTTGTGGCTCTAAACATTTAAAAACCTTTAGGCCAGATTTTACAGTTCATGTCGTGCTGCTCAGCTGGTGCAAAGTGGATGGATTCCAGCCAAAGCTGGCGAGTGGCCACAGCTTTCCCCTCGTGCTCGTGAAGGCAGACGGGAAAGGGCAGCACGGTTTGTGTCCTCACAGCCCCCCTGCAGTGTCACATGCGAGGCAGCCCAGCCCCAGGCCACACTTGGAGGGGACCCCTCAGCTGGACTGAGCCCTGTGTCTGCATGTGCCAGGCAGCAAGTGGGGACATAGCTGACGTTGCCTCCTCTGAGGACGTCCAGGTTCAGAGTGGAGCTTTACACTTTTAGACTGGAAAAACAGAAAGTTAAAACAATTGAAGGGCTTGAATGGAGGTTAAACCAATAAGGAGAAACTATTAAGCCTGAGTCATAGCTCATAATGTCTGCAATATACATGTCTACTATAACTTTAGCAGCAGCTTCTCACTGTGATGTAGGCTTAACTTATTTGATTCTCTTTCTTTCATTTTGTTTCATCCTTTTTGCTCCATTTGCAAGCAGAATCAAATGAACTGTCAAAAGTGAGTAGGGGAAGATGCTTTGGGGTGTCTGTGCTCTTTTAGTACTGAACCTTCAAGAAATGCTGACAAGCATTCCTTTTAGGTTTAAAAAAAAAAGAGTTTCACTTGTTTCAATTGGAAAACTTGGTCTTTAGTCTCCAGAGACCTCTGCAAGCTACATGAGGGTGTGTAGAGCGGAGACAAAGGAGTGGATCTTGCTCCAGTCAGCAGTGGCACCTGTTTCTGCTCCTAGCACCTTTCATTCCTGCTGCAGCTACTGGTGGCTTGCTTTGGCTCTGTGTCCTGCTTTCCTTCCCTGGTACTCTGGGGAATGTTTGCACAGCCACAAGCGTAACCTGGTATACTCTGAGTTTCTCTTCTCCCTTCTCTCCTGTCTCTCTTCTACCACATACATTAATCATAAATTTAACTTCATATTCAGATTGCATCCTTGCTTATCTCCAGCTCTCTGCCGTGCATTTGGTTTTCCCCTGGGCTTGAAGCCTTTGAGCCAGCAGTTCTGCAGCTCTTTGTTTCTAATTTTGCAGCCTCTGTCTACCATTTGGAAAGAAGAATAACACTAACTGCCTGCAAGGGCATCCCTAAATACCAGTGTGGAGATTCTGAGACAGCTTGTACTGTTGGTGTCGTAAAAGACAAGCCTCTTTGTAGAAATGTAAACATGCTCAAATACTTTGCCATCCAGCTGTCAGTGGCCATGCATTTTCCTTGTCCTGCCCTGAGCCTGTGAATTGCACCACATCACGCTCCCTATTACCACATCATATACCCACTGCTTTTATTAATTAGGGGTTATTCTGCAGTGTCAGTAATAATTACAGTGGTCAGTGGTAATGAACTGACCTCTAGTGCTGCTTTAAAGCCCCCAGGGGAAGTGTGAGAGAAAGAAGACATCTTTTCAGAGAAGTATCACATGCCTTCATTGCCATGGCCAAAAAGGGTCATCTGGTTTGATGCACCCATTGGAAAAAAACCTTCTTTTTATTTATTTTTTTTTTCCCCAGGAACTTGTTCCATCTATTTCACTGTTAATACCTTAATATGATGAATTAATATGTCTGAAAGAGCTACCTGGTACAAGAGGCAGTTTCTGAAGACCTAAAAGTTATCTGGCTTGTAAAGAAAAATCCAATCTCTGGCAGAGACTAGAGTTATAAAATTTGACCTACTTAACAAAAAATCCTATTAGATGGATTTACACATGGGTCTCTGGGATCAGACTGTCCAATATGAAGAATAGGACCTGAAGCCTTTTAATAGGACCTGAAGCCTTAAAGCTGTTTAATACTGTCAGGTATTTTTTCCAGGTTACTTTTTCTTGATTCTTTCAGATCCTGGTACTAAAAACAGTGCAAAATATAGTCTGATCCATATAGAACTTACAGTTTGGTATATCATTGCGCCCAACCACTAAATCTGTTGCATTACAATTTGATAAACAGCATTATTATAAACAAGAAAAAAAAGAAACTTCCATTTTTTTTTCTACAACTATTTACAAGGCATGGCAAGATGGGCCTCCTTGGAGGCTATTCTGAGCTCTGAAGTAGTCAGTTCTCATTTTATCTTGACAGCTTCTTTTCACCCCATGAAAAGCCATGTGACTTTATTGGAAAGCTGGCACTATTACGTGGTTTGTTTTTTTTTCCTTATGTGCCTTGCTTGAAGAGTCAGGTGTTTTTGTAGAGCTCTCAGCACTCCATTCTAACCCAAAAGAAAATACAAAAAAGGGAAATTTCTGTCCCCATTGATTGTAGAAATGAGTTGGTGACCCCAAACACTGTCGTGGCTTGGAAATCAGGGGCAAAACAAAAATCCAGCTATGTATTGTTATTTTTAAATCCCTTCTTTGTATTAGTCTAGGCATTTTTTTATTTCCAAAAAATGATTTTGAAAGTTTGTCTAGCCAAACTTTGGTTAACAAGGTCCTAACAAAAAAATATCCCAAACCAAACCCAAAAAACCAAAACCCTGCAAAAGATCCTATAGAATTCAGTTGTGAATAGTTTGATTCTTTTAAGTCTTTGAGGGTGATAGAGCACTAGAACAGGCTGCAAGAGAGGTGGTGGAGTCTCCTCTGGAGACTTTCAAAACCTTCCTGGATGCATTTGTGTGCAACCTCCACTAGGTGAACATCCTCTGGTAGGGTGGTTGGACTAGATGATCATCTCCAGAGGTCCCTTCCAACCGCTGTCATTCTGTGATTCTGTGTTTGGGATCATCCCCTACTCCCTTGTTCTCTTCAGCTTCTTATCTTTTAGATAATAATGTTCCTGTAAATGGGAGAGAAGTTTGACAGAATCCTGGTACCTCTTTCGCATAGCTGCCATGATTTCCACAACTTGGGCAGAAGAAGCAAATACCCATGCCAGCCTTGCATAGCTAGCAAATTTGCTTGCTGCATTCCCAGCAAGTGGTACTCAGAGAGTCACCCCTGGCAAATCTTGGCAAGATGTTGCCTATAACTCCATAAAGTCTGGGGGATGGTATTTATGGTGTCCTGAGCAAACACCTTTTTCTTTAAGATCCTGCAATCTAAGCACGAGGAGAGGACATTTCTGTGTTTGGCATATTGAGCTCTTCCTGGTTATAAGCAATATTGGTACAGTGTGTATTGCAACACAGAATAGCTTACTTTCTAGGTAGTAAAGTAAGAATTTCAGCATTGCCATTTCCTATATTCTTTATGTGACAGCTTATGGGGAGTCTTTGACAGAGAAGATATATATATTTTAAAAATCTGTACTAATAAATATGTATGGGTCATAGAAATAAACTTCCTCCATCCTTTAGCTTTTAAAAATGGTTGTGAATAACTCTAGATTCCAAGCTGTCATCAAAAGCAACAAAAGAGTCATTTAAGCATTTATCCTCTGAAGGCTGGTTCCCAAGGCTTCTTTCTGACATAACAACTGTGCCAGGAGCTTGAAGCTTTTGCTAACCTCAAGCTGGTAAACCCCCATTGAGGGCAGGCTGGTTTCACAGACTTAGGATACAGTCCAGGGACTCTCACTTATCATTAAAAAAGTACCTGTGTGTGCACAAGTAGGTGAGTGCATACCTGTGTGTGCACATGCATGCATGTGCTTTAGTTTTCATTTTGGCCACTATCTGCAGAGAGAAATACCCCTTAGAATTTCACCTCTTTTTAGATTGACTTGGCTAACTCAAAAGCATGCCTCTTGTCCATATGGTACTTCCTGTATGGTTTAGTCTCCACAGACTTGAACCGTAATTATGTCTATTAGAATGAGTGCAAGTGGAAGTATTAATGGTCTGAGTTAAACTACACCAATTTTGCATTTAGTAGTCATAAATGTTCATGAAAATACAAGGCCTTATATATTTTATATATTTTGTCATTCTTCAGCCCATTGAGGTTTACAGTGCTTTTGACAAGTGGATATTGACCTTCATATGGTGTTGGTCAATCTTAAGAGTGTTATCTCTTAAACCACTAAAATCTTATTCTCATCTAAACAGAAGCGGATATATTCTTACTACCTCTCCTTTTTCCACATGGGTTATTATATTATAAAGTACGATATGTTAATTTAGTTTGGCTTTACTTTGAATCATACATATACTTGAATTTTCAAATAGGGTATTTGAAATGAAAATAATGTATTAAAGATCTCTGGTGAGACCTAATGGATTTATAAAAATAGAAAACTGCAAGTACAAACACATAAATATTTATGGTGAATTTTCTTATCCCTGTCTATATTTTATGTAGCATAACCTTACTGTCAAAGGATTAGGTTTGGTCTGCCTCTGGTTTGTGTGACAGGAAAATTAGAGCAGCTCATATCAATCAACATAAAGCACAATGGAATGAGTTAGTATCAGCACTACAAACATGAAAGTTTTTTAATGAATGACTAATGTATGTGCATGTCTAGGCCTTCTGAGTTAAAGGGACCATTTGGGGCTGAAAATTAAATCCTAGCTGAATTGTTTTCCAACTAATAAAATACAGGGAACAGAGCTTTTAAAACAGTTTGTGATTCATAGATACACTTCATAGAGTGCACGCAAGAGTGGCAGTTCCTGCAGCCTGATTCTGCTTTCACTGACAGTGATGAAAATCAGGAGTAACTCCAGCAAAGTCAGTAGAGCTACCTGGGGTAAGATGAGAACAAAATGAGAATTTATTGTCACAGATGTGGAGCAAATATATAGCAGTGATGGATTGTTTCTGTATGAACTATGACACAGCTTGAATGAAGAAAAACTAGTAGTGGCCTATAAGCAATTTATTTTTTGTTTTGTTTTGTTTTTTTGTAATGCTGAATGCAGGCAGAGCCATTGTTTGCCACTGCTCTTATGCAGAGAAACAACTGGAAAAGTACAAAGAAATTGTACTGGATGTGAAGATCTTTTACAAATTATTTTTAGTTTAATGATTGAAACACACTAGTTTGCCTTTTTATAAAGTGAAGTATATGTCTCTGAAACCGCTGACTAAGTCTGCCTGATATAAAACAAATTGGAGAAATGTATGCCAGAGACTTCCTGAAATATTCTTTATTTGCAGCTACTAATCTTTGAGTAAATTTAGACTAATTCAGATTAAGCTATCTTAATGTAAATTAGAACTATTTGAACTATTGCATCTTTTAATGACTACTAACGTATTTAATTTTATAGTTAATAAATGATGGATGACTTTGGGTTAAACAGATCAATATAGACTTTAATTTCTGAAGTTTCTTTCAAACTGCTCTTAACCCCTCAGCTTTACATTTGTACAGGTTAGTACAATGGTTATATTTGATTAACAGTGAACATTTCAAGTTACTATCTGGTGCTGGTAACATTTAATAATCCATTTAATTTATCCTTTCCTTGCTGTTCCTTGTCATTTGCCAATTATCTAACACTTGGTTTTGATCCTCAGCAAAAAAAATTGCCACTATATTTCTCTTCTAAAATATCAGATAATACAAAGTACAAACTGACAGTTAATTCTAACTACTTAAAATGCAGATGCAGAAGTTGCACTCAAGGATAGAATTTTAATAACCAAAAGGACTTAAAAAAATTTAGTGAAGGGAAAGCAAAAGAAGGATCTTGCACTATTATTTTTGTTTGGTAAGAGGATTAAAAAAGACTACTACTAACAAAACAGAGAAGTTAAGAATCAAGTACTCCTAAAGAAAATTGCTTACAACACTTAGTATCCAAATTAAAATTTCCAGGAGCAGAGTCCTAGGTTCAGATAATGCCTACTGGGATGAATCCAGATGTTGAGAAATTTAGAACCTTGTAACTATAGGTCTGACAAGGTTTCACTAGAGAGAAAGGAAGCTACCGAGTGAAACTCCAGGGACTTTAGATTTTGTTCAGTGCCTTTTAAATGATTCAGAGGAAATACAGAAGCTACATAAAGAAAAAAAAAAAAAAGCTATTGTCACGAGAGGCCAGGTGTTTCCTTTTTCCTTGTGAGTGCATATGAACAAGTTTACAGATCTGTAGATATTGAAGATTGAAATGGCCATGCATTGGTGACCATTTCAAAACTCAGGAAGAATTTTGTACACAGTTTTGAAATTATACCATGAAAATGACACTTACAAAATACTGTTGTAGGCAAAAAATACAGCATACTTCAATTATCAGTTGGAGATTGCTGTGAGTAACAGTATCTTGAGTTATACTATTAACTCCAAAGCACTACTGGAAGGAAGACAACAACTAATGTCAGATAATAATCCAGTATCTGAACATTAGTAAGTATGATAAAACTGACAGCATAATACATACCAAGTGCTTTTTGGACTTTTTGTGAAGCATCTGGTGTTGCATATGGTAAGAGGTAGGATCATGGATAGATTTTGTTTTGTTCAGTGTCAGATATTATATGTTGTAAAGTAAAAATAATGGAAATGACTCTCAGGTATAATAATACAAAACGTGTCTCTCAAAACTCTCTGGCCAAAACTTCTCTTGGATAATTTGTCTGATTGTATTCAGTGTGACAGGACTGTGGTAATTTGTCCCAGGTGACAGTAGGCTTTAGAGCATTAAGATAAGCTATAAAAAAGAAGATACTTCAGCAAATCAAACACTGAGAAGTAATCAGTCTTTAACTCCTGAATGAAAAACTACCTTAAAGCTAATAAATTGTTTTTAAAATTAATGAAAACATAAAGTGAAAATCTGATTTTTAAGGGGAAGAAACATTCCATTCTGATTCTCAAACTAAATCATATAAAGTTTCCTCACCAAGAGTAGGTCCCATGTTTCCTGCTGTTAGCTTGTAAAACTTACCTTCTGGTGATGTCATTGAGCTAGTGCAGCTGGCTAATGTTTGTGTGGAAAATTGGAAAACTGAATTGCTTCAAGCTAAATATTAAGCTACTTTTTGAACAGCTAAAATTATTTGATTTGGTAGAAACAAAATTATAAATATATATGATGGAATGGTAGAAAGAAAGATGTAGGCATTTCTGTATCATTTGTTATTATATTGTTTAAGCAGTAATGGTGAAAGAGACGTGTATATCCGGTGCTATAACAGTCTAAATTACTGCAAACTCTTGTATGGTAGAGTGAAAAAGATATTCAAATACGTAGGAAATAAAAAAGAAATTGTACCCGTATCATAGAAAACGTTGGGGGATCTTCCATGATCAGTCTTAGGATGGTGACCATCCACCAAAACTGTGAAGAAATAGAATTTTATTTTCTGAACTACAGAAATAAAAGTTCCATGAATAGTGTAGAAAATAGTTAAAGAGCCTAATGGAAAAAAAAAAGAAAAAAAAAAAGTAGCTCAAAAATGCAGTACTTCAAATGTGATGAGACATAGATATATACATAAAGAGGGAAATGAGCTTAAAAATCTAAAATCACTTTCAGTGAGGTTTTCAAACAAGGATTTTCATAGTTCTCTGACATCTTTATCAGGTCTTATGTGTCTGCATTGCTTAGCAAAGAGTATTTGTGCTATATTCTTATCTAAAAGGCTAATGTTTGTGATAATCGTAGAACCATAGAATGGTATGGGTTGGAAGGGACCTCTGGATATCGTCGAGTCCAAGACTCCTGCCAGCACAGGAACACCTAGAGCAGGCCACACAGAAACATATCCAGGCAGGTCTAAACTGGCAATTAGCTAATTTCCAAACTGCTCTGAGTCACATTGTCTCATTTGGAATAAACTTACTTAAAGGTATTTGAATCAAAAAATTTAAGCCGTTCCAGAACTATTGCCACATGGTATATTTGCACATGGTAGACTGACATGTTCTCACCTTCTACTAAGATGCAAAATTAATAATTTTCAGTTCAGAAGTCTTCAAAGCATGTATTAATTATCTACTGTGGTCACACATATTCCAAATGCACATCTAGTAGAATGTAAAGTTATCTGCTACAGTTTTGAAAGTCTGCTCATGGTTTGGTGTCCATCCATTTTCAATGCAAATTTGACTACACATTACCTAGGGACTTTAATTTATGTAGGGCTTAATGTAGCCTTTATGCAAAGAAGAATCCAGTCATGTGTTTCTTACTGGGCATTGAAAACTATGTTATGCTTTACAATATCCTGATGCAGATACAGTTTGGTTTAATAACAAAAGAAGCTATAGAATAACGTAGAATTATAAAATCATTTAGATTGGAAAAGATCTTTAATATTGTCAGGTCCAACTGTAAACCTAACACTGCCAAGTCTACCACTAAACCATTTCACTAAGCACCACATCTACAGGTGCAACTTGAGGCCATTTCCTCTTGTCCTGTCAGTTGTTACTTAGGAGAAGGAACCAACCCCACCTCTCTACAACCTCTGTTCATGTAGCTGTAGAGAGCAAGAAGGGCTCCCTGAGCCTCCTTTTCTTCAGGCTGAACAACGCCAGTTCCTTCACCTGCTTCTCGTAACACTTGTTCTCTAGACCTTTCACCAGCTTTATTGACCTTCTTTGGAAATTCTCCAGCCCCTTGATGTCCTTCTTGTAGTGAGGGGCCCAAAGCTGGACACAGTATTTGAAGTGTGTCCTCACCAGTGCTGACTACAGGGGGACAATCATTTCCCTAGTCATGCTGGTCACACTACTGCTGCTACAAGCCAGGAAGCTGTTGGCCTTCCTGGCCACCTGGGCACTCTGCTGGATCATATTCAGATGGCTATGGACCAACACCCCCAGGTCCTTTTCTGCTGGGCAGCTTTCTGGCCACTCTTCCCCAAACTTGTAGCGTTGCCTGGGGTTGCTGTGATTCAAGTGCAGGACTTGGCATGTGGCCTTGTTGAATCTCATACCATTGGCCTCAGCCCATTGATCCAGCCTGTCCAGATCTCTCTGTGGAGCCTCCCTCAGAACAGCCAAAGCAGTAGTTCATATCAAGACCCTGCAAAAAAATTGCTAATTTTTTTCTAATGAGTAGAAAAATGCTAACTAGAAAGCTGATGCTAGGGTATGTTCCTAGTCACTTTTTTACCTCCTTGGCTAAAACCAGACATTGATTTGAGAACATGCTTGTGTACAAATACATTGTGAGTGTTAATCAAAGAAACTGTATCTAAGTTAAAGGAATGATAATTTTCCTTTTTGCTGATTCTTAACTTGAGAGAGGTTTTCCTCAGTTGTAATTTTAAAACAAGAAACTGGGATATCCCCTTTAAAGCATAAATCTGTCTGCTAAACTAAAAAAATAATGAATTAACAAAAAGCCTCGTTAAAGCTAAATTCCTTTTAATCTTTCAGTTAACATAGAAGAGGAATTTTTCTCTTCTTCAGTGAGAAAATGCCATGGCTCCTATAGCTTTGATAAACACCCATTGGTGAATCTTGGATTGTTTGTTCATCTTGGGTTACATTTACAAATTCTGCCTTTATTTATATGAATTTTTTTACTTTGCCAGACTTAGTGTAGTTTAATACTACTTAGTGTAATACTGTCCTTTTTCTCTGAATTAGCATTATAAAGCAGCATATTTTTGACTGATAGCACATAAATGGTGATGAAATACAGTACCTCCTACAATTCCTGTCATTCTAACTCAATGAGAACTGAAGACTTAAAAGACTGGATAAGTTGACTATGTTTATGTACCTGGGCATTCTTCCATACATGGGGTGTAGATTTTCTGATTTTTGCATGTAGTTGAGGGTATGTCTAGTTAAGCACCTCTTGTCAGTCGTGCATAGTGAACAAACACATGCCTTACCAAGCACAGAACACAAATTTATAGCAAAGAAATAAGTGCAGCAGAAATTTTCTCGCAAGAGATTTCTGTTTGATAGAAAACTTTCACTAGTCAGAGTTTAGTGTAGCCATAGAGGGTATCATCTCAGCAACGATAATTAAAGGTCCATCCATGCTTAGATGGCTTTTGTGAAGATAGCTTTCCCAAACCCTTTAGGGACATTTTAATCTCGAGTCACAGAGACTTAGTTGGCATGATTTGAGGGGAAAGGCTGGGGAGTGGGTTTCAACCAAGGGCAGCGCAAAGCTGAAACGCACATCTGAGTCAATAGCAAAACAGACTGATAGCCCTGCTGAAATCACAGAATCACAGAACAATTTGTATTGGAAGGGACCTCTGGATGTCATCTGACCAAATGCCCACTCAAGTATACAGGCCAACAAACCTTTATATAATCATATTTTTAATATCTCAAAGGATGAAGTTCTCAGATCTTCTCTGGGCAATACCATCTTTTGACCACCTTTATTGTGGAAATTGAAAATTCTGGTTTTGGAACTCGCCTCTGTTAGACCTCTCTACCTTTTACTGTACACCACCAGAAGAGTGACTCCATCTCCTTTATACTCTCCCATTATGTAGTTGAAGGGAGCAATAAGATCCCCCTTAGCCTTCCCTTCTGTTGCTGTTTCTGTCTTGTTTGAGGGCTGTGAAGGATGTAGTTCTCTCAATTTAAATTGAACTTTGTGAACCAGGAAAAGCTTTGGCCCAATATATTTAGCCTCAGGTAGGCGAAGCAATTACTCCTCAAAGAGTTAATATCCTTATGATACTGCATTTTGAATAGCAATTCAGAATGAGTAAGGAACCTTATTTGGAGTCATTTACACCAGTAATAGCCTTTTTCAATCTTAGTTATGGTGTCAGTAATATAATATTATAATAATAAGATTTCTTTTCTCTGCCTTAAGGTAAGACTAACTGCAGAGACAGAAAATGTGCATTGTAGGTTAGACTCTGCTGGTTATATGCCCTCTTAGCAGGGGGAAAAACAAGCTGTGACATTGCTTCATTATGTATTCTGCAGACTATCATCTCCCGTGCACCTCAGCCCATCTTTTTCTGGGGCACTCAATGAAGAAACGGTTCTTGAAATCCAGTGAGTGTCAGGATTGAAATTGTTCCTGACTTCAGTGGGTAGCACATGAGGAGTTGGTCAGAGAAGAAGTAGGGATAATCTAATTGCATGGAAATATCCCCCTTCTTAGATATGCAAACACATAATGCCAAGGGCTGAATTTTTTGCTTCAGTGCCTCTGGAGATGAGGGCACAACATAAGGCTGATTGTGCTGTCGGTCTGCTAGCCATGGGAAAAAAGGAGCAGCCACCTTTCAGGCATAGTTTCCTCAGTCTGCTGCACCTATGTAAGCTAATGGAGGAGGGCTAAAGGAGGCAGAAATAAAAGGCCACTGTAGCTCTGAACCCCAACGCTCTTCACAGGAGCTAGTCTGTCAGAACAGCATGTAAGTACACCTGGTGCATGCCTGGCTCCAACTGCTCCCATTGCAAGGGGAAAGCAGGGGACTGAATTGTGACTTTCTGGGTCACACTGCCTACCCAGATCTGCCCCTGAGCTATGCAATTACACATTTTCCTTATTCAGGGCTCATGCTGACTATGTGATCTAAATAAATTTCAACGCTTCTATTCATGTAACTGTGATTAGATAAGGTGGCACAAAGGCTGTTTTTACACAACTGCAATGCGCTCTGTCTCTGTGTATGCAGGGTCTAGTGAAATGCTGAAAATATAATTCTGAAATAATACTGAAATTTGGTGTTCAAGTTATGAATGAGGGGTATTTTTGAAAGGGTTTTAACTGGATATTTTTCTCTCTTGGGAGGTGTGTAGAAAGCTCTCCACCCCATAGAGACAATGTCAAAGCTAAAATTATGCATTAAATGTCATACTTCTAAATTTTCTGGTGGGCATACATTGTAATGGTGTTTACAACATGAATCAGCATAATTGTTCCCGATAGATTACTTGTAACATTTTATCTTTCCTCTAACAGAGACATCTCTTCTTTACTTCTTTTCTTTGAAAAGTTGAGCTTCTCTTAGATCTTCATAACTGAATTTAATGTTTTCATAAACTCCAACAGAAATATCTTTCATTATCTTTGTTCCTGATGGAATTATTATGCAGGGTGAATTTTTTTGATCTTAGTATAGCTCCTCTGAACCATAAACATATTAATGCAAAACATTCAACATTGGACAATTATAAGTGTACAGTTGTCAGAAAATATGAAGTTATTGTTCTCACATCAGTTGTAATTTCTTTTTGCTGGGTGTATGCAGTACTTGGTTTTTATCACTAATGCTTTACCGATTACATAGCCACCTTAGATGTGATTTATGATTACTGCAAGTGTTGTTAATTCAGATTTTCCAGGTTTTGTATGTTCATGCTGTAAATTTTTCCAATGCGTTGTGTGTGGAAAGTTGACAGGGGTCCTTATTTGGGGAGGAAGAGAGAATCAGAGCAAAGTAAAGGAAAAGAGGAAAGGTATTAGATAACAGCATATATTCCAGAAAGATGCTACATAATTGTGTCAGAAGTCTGTAGCTTAATTGATGCTTGTGCTGTACTGTAAATGAGTCAACATCTTATTTGGATGTATTTGTATTGTGACTTCACAAAAATGCACATTATGATGAGATAGTATAATGAATGAGAAGCAGAAGTACTTGTAGTACACTGAAGTCTCCCATTGCCATTGCTTGTGTGCTGCTGTTATACAAAGACTGACAATTCTGTGAACTCAAGATGAAAGCACTAGAGGGAAAGGAAAAACAACTGTATTTATTCAAGAATACATTGCAAACAACAGTCAGGCTGCAATATAAAAATGGATATATTTGTTCTAGATCTGATTTAGAGTCACTCTGCCAGGGTAGAGTTAAAAACTGAAAGTGAGGGAGATTGAGAAGCAATAGTATCACCCTGACTCCTTTTTGGAAATAGGCTAACTAAAGTTCATACTGAAGTATGTCAGTCTTGTCTATCACAGCCACTCCCACATACTGTGGAAATACAAACAACAGTGTTGCATAATCAGAACACGATAAACATTATTCAGTTATTAAAAATAACAAAATTATTGAAGACCTTAATGAAGAAAATGAAAAAAAAAATCACAAAGAAAGAAATTTTGCATGGGTTTGGGAAAAAAGAAACAGTGAAGTATGAACATAAAGAAATAATTTTCTTATTAGTGAGGTTTATACAGAACTTTTGTTGGGTAATCTTTAGCAGTGGTCAAATTCTCACTATCCCATACAGAGATATTTGTGAGCAGTCGTTGGAAGCTTTCATAGTCTTCATAGCATCAGAGTAACATAATCTGTCCCACAGGGCTCAATAATGACACGGCAGAGTTTATTTATCAATTTGTATTCATTAATTCTATTTATTAATATTTTTTCTACTGTTTTGAAAAACAGAATGATGTTATATTCTACCTATCCTTGGATCTCTGAAACACACAATTTTAGGTGCCTATCATGGACCAGGCCTTGGCATCTAGCTGCATATTCATAAGGTTTATATTATATTATATGAATAAGGGCTGGCCAAATTACTTGTTTATAATTTGGGTATAATAACTAGTATCTGTTGGAAAAACAAGCATTCTTGAGATGCTGAGATACAATAATCCTATAAGCTACTTAAGTGCCATGAAAAGAGAATCTGAAGGTTATAAAAGAAGTGATAATTATTAGATTTTTTTTTTCTCATTTCCTCTTTTTTTTTTTTTTTTGTGATTTATGAAATCACATGACTAAGGGCTTTTTGTTTGTGGAGAGAATAAAATCAGTGTGTCATCAGTCACATCTGTGGAGCAGGCAGCAGCCAGTGGAGCAGCCAGTTTATCTCATAAACTGACACCTCTTTTTTTTCTTTTTTTAACTATTCAATATGCTATAAGAGTTCACATTTTTATTTAAAAAAAAATAACACGCACAAAAATTAAGTGATGTCAGCTACATGTAAAAGGTCAACAATACCAACTGCTGATAACTCCACTTCAATACCTGTCAAGAATACTTTTGCAAAGCATGGAAATTTGCTTGAGAACCCTTTACCTCCTGTTTGGAAATATATTTCGTAAACGACATGCAAAAATATAAAGCAAGGAGAATATGGGACATCCTACTTTGGCTTTCCTTGCAGATGGTTTTCAGCTTTCTGGCTACTCTTGCATTTACAAAAAGTACAACTACTGATAATACTAAAATGTCATTGTTACATGGTAAACCCTTTCAATGGTGCTGTGCATTAGGAAAGGAACAACAATGGGTTTATTTCTCATTTCCTTTCTTCTTCCAACCTTTCCTTCTGATTATCACTGTACTCTAGCATAGACCTTGATCTCCTTTAGCTTCATATGACTTCAGAGATGTCCAAATGAGCCCTGGTGTAGTTTTCAAATGGCAGAAATGCTGAAAGGAATTCATGTGGAAGTATGATATTGTCATGACTATTTTTTGTCTCCATTAGGATGGAATTGCTACTAGCAAAGTATCCAGGTTATCATTTCAGTTAGTATTATTCAAACCCTTAGTTTTACAGCTTCCAGCTTTTCAGATATGGTATTCTTGGTTCACATAGCTATCTGACAAGTGATTCATTAAACTTAATTAGAAATGAATCAAGACAATGTGGGCTATGCCTACACTTCATGTTATGCTGTGATTGGAAGCCTTGCTTTTTGAATTTCTCAAACTGCTGTTTCCAGGACTAAATTACCATTTTGGCATATTGTGCCCAGGTTTCCTAACTGCTTAAGAAACATTCCAAAAATGAGTCTTCCTCACAAACCATAATGACTAGTGTGACAGTTTTACAACAGAATTAACAGCAGAACTACTGTCACGGTTTAGGCTCAGAACAGCCCCTTAGATCTATAACAAACACTCTCTGTTAGCCCCCCTCCTGCCTCTAAGAGGAAGAGAAAGGGAATAAGGGACAGAGACTTGGTGATTAGAAAAGGAAACTAGAACAGCTTTAATGAAAACAATAATAATAAAACCCAGAACATATACAAATATATACAAAACCAGTATTGAACCCAACCCCCCTGATGGTAATTACATCACTGTCACCACTGATGATGTGGAGCAGGCACCGGGAGAGTCCCAGACTGGGCCCTGCAGCAGACAGGAGCTGTGTTCAGGAGCTGGATTCTGGTACTGGATTCAGGAACACACCGATTGGGATCAAAGGCAGAATGGACAGAGTCCTCCTTGGGTGCTCCGAGGAGGAAACTGGAAGAGTATCCAAGCAAAGCCAGCAAAGCTGGACAAGAGGGCAGAGAGGGACAGGACCCTCCTGACCCTTCAGCTTTATACCAAATATGATATATATGGGATAGAATCCCTCACTGGTCAGTTTGGGGTCACCTGTCCTACCCACTCCTCCCTGCAGGTGCAGCCTTTCACTTTCCTGCACCCCCTAATGTGGTACACAAGATCCAGCAGTGGCCTTGGTCTGCACACCAACCCTTGGTAGTAACTCTAACCATGGGGTGTTATCACTGCCAGCAGCAGACACCGCCTGTGAAAACAGGCTGCTGACTTCAGACAGTGCAGTCAGTTAGAAGAGCTGAGCTGAAAAATAAAATCACTGAACAGAATTAGTTCTGTTCTCACTCAAACAAATCAACTACCTAAGGGCAAACTGTATCACCAAAACAGAAGTAGTAGTTTCATTTGAGTATTTGTTGGTATCATCATAACACTTGAGAACTGGTGTAAGAGAAAATTACTTACACAGAGAAGCACAAAAGAAAAAGATGATCATTACCTAAAGTGCTTGCATCTGCATATTAAGCAGGGCAGCAAAAAGAGAAAAAAAATGGGAGAATTCAGTTATATAGGGAGACATGAAAAGTATTCTTAACATTGTGGCAGTCTAATCATTGTCAAGCTTTCCTTTAGGTGTTACAGAAAAGTACCGTTTGAGGGAGGATAATGAGGTGACTAAGCAAGTGCTCACAGGGAGCCTCTGCTCAGCTTGCAGAACCACAAAGGAGAAAGCACAGTTGAATGCTTGAAATTCTAGTAAGTGGGCATGAGATTAGCATCACTGATCATCAGCATCTCTAAAATAAATTACCATATGGTGGAGGTAGGTCAGAGAGAGCCTTGAAAGTGGGTAGAAATATTTTAATTTGATGCAATGAGGAAAGAAGAGCATGGTAAAGGAATACAAAGAAAGGGACATTATCACCAGAACAGTGGGCTGAGAGACACTCATGGAGTAACATTATGATAGTTATGAATGAGAAAAAATTATGTCTGTAAGAAATGAAAAAAATAATGTTGAAGTATCCGAGAAAAAGGATGAAAGCTATGGTGAGTTTACACTACAGGATGGATACGATATGTGAAATGTTAAGGAATTTAAACTGCAGATATAAAATTGTGCAGTAGCACGTTTAATGCAGTAACTTATCAGAGAATTCTGATGTGTAGTTTAAGAGCCTGCCTTATAAATAAGAAATGTCATTTATGTTATTACAGTATTTAAGAAAGTTAATAAGCAGTTCAAGAGGGAAAATTGTTCATGTTTTTCCTGAGCTCGTAAGGAAACAATAGAAAGGCAGAGGACAAATTTCAATCTGTCAGAGACAAAATGAAATATGTATAGGAAATAGGTAGGTTATACATCTCGATAAATATGGCAAATATATCTAGGAAATTAGAGACATAATATGTTTTTAAAGGTTTGTGTAAAAACTTTAGCTGATACAGAAAAACAGATGGGGAAGAGACAAGATCTGAGAGCGACCTGGCAGTGAAGTATGCTTAGAGGGATTATAAGCAATGGATTCAGAGCATTTAGAGAGAGAGTTGAGTAGTAACTGTAAAAGCAAATGGAACTAGGACTGGAACAAATGCAAGCTCTGATTGGGAAGAAAGGATGATAACTAATGTGTGTTAGAGTATCTGTCTGTATATGCATATTTATAAGCTTAGAAGATAAAGGCTATACTCCAAAGGGAAGCACTGTTACCTTTTTTTTTTCTTTTTTGCTCTAGCTGCATTGCCACTTTATTTTTATCAGAAGTATGTGGGTAGTTTTTAGAATTCAGCAATTCCTTGAGAGTAAAAAGGGCATAACCCTGACTTAATTTATGAAGGGTCTGTATTAAATTGTTCAATTAAGAGCTTTGTTCCACTAATTATATAGGTAAGTGCTAATATGACTGGTTTATGTTACATTTGGAGTATAATGTGCAAAAGGACGGATGTTTCTTTTCTAAACCTCCTTTGTTGCAGAGAAGGTAATGAGAGCTATATAAAGTCCTGAAATCATAACTAATTTATCAGGCCCACTGTGTGAGCTAATGCAAGACTAGAAATATACTACATTGACTGCTGATCATTTTATACCATTTTTAATGCCCAAAAATGAAAAGAGAGAAGTTAATGGGCAAATAAAGAGACAAAATGGAATAGAAGAAATGTATTTTTTAACATTTTGGATCTTACCCTTTTATTAGTCTTTTTATAGGGGGAAGAAAAATCCAACCCAATCAGACAAATATTAAGATTTTCTGCTTTATCCCATATACAGGGATTGTAGAGGATACTCAAAGATGTGTTGTAAAATAATATATTTTATAAGGATCTGAGGCAAACAATGAATGGGAACTAACACAAAACATGGTTTCCCTAGCTATGATGTTTCATAATACCATTATTATTA
>JAAGNO010001640.1:0-12001 GCA_033439905.1 Ceryle rudis
CGGAGGCGCCGCGGATACCTCCGTGCGGAGCAGGGCTGGTGGGATGGCGACGGCCGTGTCCGGGCTGACGTCTGGACTCACCCCGAGCAGTCATATCGCCAGGTGAAGCCATGCGTCAGAAAAGGATGCTCAGGGAAGACCTCCTCGCTCTTGACAACTCCCTGAAAGGCGTCTGGAGACAGGTGGGGCTGGTCTCTTCTCCCAAGGAATAAGGGATGAGGGGAAACAGCCTCAGGTTGTGCCAAGGGAGGTTCAGGTTGAACATGAGGAATGATTTCTTCCCTAAAAGGGTTGTCAAGGCCTGGCCCAGGCTGACCAGGGCAGTGGTGGAGTCCCCATCCCTGGAGGGGTTTCAAAACTGAGGAGATGTGGCACTGAGGGACATGGTTTAGTGGTGACCTGGCAGTGCTGGATTAATGGTTGGACTCAATAATCTTAAAGGTCTCCAATCTAAATGATGCTGTGATTCTCTTAAATCAAGAGATTTGTCCACTTCGGACAAGAGGGGGTCTGCCAGCCTCAGGACCCTGTGGGCCAAACCCATGGACTCTGTCTGGCCTTTGCTGGGTTTTTCTCTCTCAGTGTGCCCTCTAAACTCCATGGCTCTTCACTGCTGTTGCTCTAGGGCACCTCTCCGAAGCTGTTTGTAGGCCATGGGACAAAGCTGGATCCCCGAGGAGGGCTGAATTGTGAGGCTGGGGCAGTGTGGTACCAAGGCCACCATTAAGGCATGCAGTGCCATCTTCACGCTTCTCAAACAAGGGTCAGGAACAGAAGCAAGATTCGGTGAGCTTGTATTTAAGACACAAAAATACACATTAGATGTATTTTAGATGTTAGTCTGCTCTGTGGTTGTAACATGAAATAACCGTTTCTGCATTTTAATGTTTATTAAATTGAGGGGGGGGGGTTTATGAGCTTCTTCGGTGACACCTTTACTGGTCTTGTCATTAACTGTTTTACAGCAAAAGTAAAGCAGTAATGCTTACTGTAATTAAATGTGGTGTGAGTAAAAAGTGAACAGAGATCACCTCGTGACACGTACATTTGAATTAATACTTCAGTCGTTAATGATGCAGCAATATCATTTAAGATGATTCAATATGGAGTATTTAAAACAATTCAATAAGTATTTTAAGTTATCCTAGAATGTTACTGTTAATATTCCCATAATCAGAACATTAACAAAGTCCTTCTTTGGACTTTTTCCCTCTTCGCAAAACTATACATATTTTTAAGAAATTATAGTCTCAGCCAAATCTCAGAGGAGTCAACTTGGGAAGGATTTAACAGTGCTTTTTTGTTATTCATTAGGGTTTTTTAAGAGAAATATTTTTCTTAAGTGAGTTGCATTGAGCTCTTTAAATATTAAAGTTCAAAGCTGGTACAGAACAGAAAAAGAGATCCTGATAAGTTCCTCTCTTTGGAATGACACCTGTCAGAAGTAATGACTGAAATTTTCCTGATGTTTCACTGGTTCGTCAGTGCTGAGGAGAAGAAGATGATGTCCATCAAGCTATTGCTATACCAAAAAGAGTTCTTTGGTGAAAATTTCTTTGCTTGTTAATTGTCTGTGGCACTGGTGTGAGTGAAAAAGTTCCTGTGCTAATGGCCCACTGTTAGTAAAATTTGTGAGGTGAAAAATACTAACTGAATTTTAGGTCACTGAGTGTTGCAAACATAAGATTTGCTAAATGAAAGCATGCGGTTCTAAGGAGGGCAAATGGAGTGTGAGGTGAGTCTCTTTGATTTTCTTTTCTATGTCCTGGATTTACCATTTAGTAGTGGCACTGTGGATCTTATCTGCAGTGTAATGTTATCACTGCTTTTAAGGATGTAAAAAAAAAGCCACCAAATACTTTTCAAGTGCAGGCTGTCAGTCTGCCAAGACATCAGCGTGAAGGTTTCCTGTGGGGGGGAGAAGAGTGGTGCAGATGCACAGTTCTGCTTCATGCCAGGTACCCAGGACATTACTGCCTTGGCAGTAAAGGCCCTGGGGCCAGCACCCTGGGCCTGGCCAGGAGATCAAGCAGGAGGTTAGTCCCTTCTGCTCAGCACTCCTTAGATCATATCCAGGTACCGTGTCTGGTCTGGAGCTCCTAGTGCAGGAGGCATTGACAAACTGAAGCAAGGTCAGGGAGGCCGCCTGGCCGGTTGGGACAGGGGTACTTGCCCTGTGAGGACACAGGGGTGGGGCCTGGGCAGCCTGGGGCAAGGAAGACTTTGGGGAACCCACCCCATACAAGCCCTTCCTTGGAGGTTTTTGGAATATAGAGCCAGGCTTTTCTCAGTGTTGTGGGGGAGTGAGGTGAGAGGTGACAGTGAACTGAAACAAGGAAGGTTTGGACTCAATACAGGGAAAACCTGTTCCCCATCAGGACAACCAAGCAGCAGCAACAGTTTGCCCAGTGAGGTTGTGCCATTTTAATTCATGGAGGTTTTCAAGACCCAACGAGTTCAAGCCCTGAGCAACCTGATCTGATCCCACAGCTGACCTGGCTTTGAGCATGAGGTTGGACGGAGACCTCCCAAGGTCCCCTCCAGCCCAAGTTACCCCATCATTCTGTGATTTGCATTCACAGTGAAACAAGAAACTCTTGGGAGATGGATAATATTGTATTTCAAACCTTTGTGTTGGTGAGCAGTTTAGTTCTTTGCAGGTTTCTCTGCAGCAGGTAGAAAAACCATGCAGCAGGAGAGCTGAAAAAGCTTTCATCAGCTCACAGTTTCCAGTGTTCCTGGTGTAATGGAAACATTTCTTTTGCTGCTTGCAGCAGCAAAATAATAGTAAAGAAAATTACTCCAGTCAACTGAGACATGCTGTTTCCATGTCCTCCTTCCAGGTAAAATATTTATTACCTGCTAAAGTGATTGAAGGTCACCCATTCACTGCCTTTTAGAAACCAGTGTATAGAGAGAAGAAAAATGAAAATACAGTACTCCCATTTTAAAAGTCTGGAAGCAGAGAACTAAATAATACACAAAAGGTAGGCAAAGGCAGGAGGAAATGTCCATGTTGGTGTGTTACACTGCAGTGGTACATTATGGTAAAGAAATATGAGTGCGTAAATAAATTATAGCAATGGAAAAATAAATGGACAGTAAGATGAGGGAAGGTAATTGGTGGTGTCCCACGCAGGCTGGGAGACTTGCCTGCAAAACAGTCCTTTTTCCCGTGCTGTCTGCCTTGGTCAAACAGAGCAGGAGAGGTGGGGTTGGATTAGATGACCTTTAGAGGTCCCTTCCAGTCCAAGGCATTCTGTGTTTTCTGAGGCCTTCACCCTGTGTTGTGCAGGTTACAAAGTGTACCCAAAGCAGCTTTCCTTAGGATCAAATCAGATCCCAGCGATGCAGGAAGAAACAGCACAGAGGTTGTTCTTCTGAACTGACACTGGCTTAGAATTCCTGGTTTGCTACAATTAAAGATTTAGGTTCTTTAAAAATCAAGCACAGGCAAGCGAGCTGCATGATCTCTAATGAAAAATGTTCAGTATGATGAATGGGAAAGGAGGGAAATGGAACAAGACTGCTCAGCACAGATCGTATCGTGGCAGGTCACGTTCTATAGGAAGTTTAGAATACAAGAAAAGCCTCTGTACACTTGGAGGTGACACTAGTGTTTATTCCAGCTTCGAAACTGCAATAAGAAATGATTGCTTGACAATGGTATCTTGAAGTGACAGGTGCCGTTAGCACAGGCAGATGGATTGATGTGACATTGCCACAGCATGCCTGTAACTACAGTGTTCTTATTCCTATTGCTAGAGCTAGAACAACCTGGTGAAAACATCCAGTGGCCATCCAGAGGAAAAGCCCTTTTCTGGGTCCTAAAAGAGCTGCAAAAAGGTGTTTTAAAGGCAGGAGTTCATCCCTTCCATCAAGTGATAGTTCACTTTGGAGGCATTGTGCTTGAGGCAGCGTTCTCTGTAGCTGGGTTTGCTGGACCTAAAGCAATCAGTGGTAGAGGGTTCCTTTCATGCCAAGGCAAAAGTTGTGTCACTTTAGGCAACGTTCAAATGGGCATCTTGAAGAGAAGTGTAAGGAATTACTTTGGATATACTCACTAATGGTGCGGTAGGTTAGATCTGATTTAGAAAAGGAAATCTAGTTCAATGTGGCACACCCCTGAGTTACAGGAATGGCCACACAGATGAAGAAGTTAGTATATGAAATGCAGATTCTTAAACATTTCAAAAGGTAAAACCCCAAACTCACTTAGACTGAAAAAAAGGGGTATTCACAAAACCCATAGCGTTAGGGTTTGTGCTGCAAAATGCACAAAGTTTTCAGTATCTTCATGCTTTGAGTAGGCATTTTATATCTCCTTAGTTTGTGAAATGCCCCCAAGACATATTAAGATATTTGACTGAAATAACAAAGCTGGATAATTAGAGGTGTCTTTTGTAAAGATTAATTTAATTTGGACTTCGGGAGTGACTTAATGGCTGGTAGTAATTCTGAATTTGATATTTAAGATAGTATATTAGCAGTTGTAGGAATGCAGGGAGATAAATAATATAATTATTTAATTAGGTAATTATCTTATTAAAAATATTTTCATTTGGTGGGAATTTTAGGCAATTCCTTTATCCTTTTAATACAGTAAGAGAAGAGACTTAATTCCCTTTATCTAAACCATAATGTTTAGCCACAACAAAAATAAAGGTAGTAATTGTTTCTTCTTGCATGTGGTGCCAAAGAAAATCAGAACTGGATAGATAGAAGCTGTTTAGCTGCCCGAAGGAGCAACTTTCTGACAGTGTTCACAGCCAGCCAGGTACCCCCTAACATAGGTGTGACTTTCCTGTTGCTAGTTTACATTCTGGTGTAGATTCTTGAACGTGAAGCCAGATGTCTGGTCCTGCTTTCTTATCCTCCAAGTTATGCGTTCAGACTACACAGAACTTTCTTTAGGCTTGAATTCACTAATGATTTCATAACAGAATATTATTCTTCTCCAGCTTACTTCAAGGGGTGAGAGTAGCACACTGAACACATGTGATTTCCTTCTGCTTGTGGGATGTAGTGTGTTAGGACCTGTTCCATGTAGCTAGGATAAAGATAAACTAAGGAAGGGTAAATGGATACCCTTCCTTCCCAGAAATCAGAGCTGGGGGATAAAGACAAAAGAATGGCAACTCATTATAAGCAACTAGGAGAGCAATAAAATGTTGCTCCTCTTGAATGCTCAGTCAAACTAGTCTTCTAAGTAAGTCTAGAAATGAAGTCAGAAAGGGAACTGCACACTCTGTAGTATCTGCTCTAAGACTTAATACTCCTGGCCTGGGAGTGTTCTTTGCTTTCCCACTGAGCATTTTTGTTTCCTTTTTGAGATCAGAGTATGTGTGTGACCAGCAAGCTGTCACTGACCTGCTTCTCTTCTCTCATAGCCCTGGGCAATAAAGATTCTCCATCCTTCCTTCTCGAGGGACAGAGCCCCGCCAGCCCACAACACGCTTCCCACTAGTGTCACAGCCAGGGCCCAAGGCTAGTTTCGTGTGCTAGGCAGGGGCTTCTGCAATGAAGCACTTGTTTCAAGATAATTACAAATTAATTGCTGTAAATCTGCTTCAAGGAGTTCTAACATTTCTCTCTAAGATTTGCTAAAGGCCTTGAGCAACCTGGTCTGGTGGGAGGTGTCCCTGCCCATGGCAGTGGGGTTGGAACCAGATGATCTTTAAGGTCCCTTCCAACCCCAAATCATTCTATGATTCTAAAATTCAGTGGCTTTCTGAAATGCTTTAGTGAAACAGAAGCTATTCCTGTGGTCACCTTTCTCTAAAAAAAAGGCAGTAAATTGGACAGAATCCAGTGTCAACTGGCATTTTTTTTTTTTCCTGTAATTTCCCTTTTACTACTTTATTTACCTTATGCATTATAATAAGTGGATGGAGGGGAAAGAGGGTTTTTTTTTTACTTTGTTTTTCTTGTTTTCTCAAAATAGTTGAGGAGATTTTGCACATACTTTCAGAAGGATCTAAGCAGCCTCAGGGCAAAGAAGAATGCAGAATGCTTCACCTCTGGCGCCTAGAAGAGGTATTTGAAGAGAAATAGGGACATGATAAAACCATTTTTACATCTTTTTAATTTGTGATTAATTTGTGCATGTTTGCAATGTCCTATCCTCTGCAATAAGGAAACAAGCGTGATTAACAACTATGGAATGTTATGGAATTCCCATAAGGGAATTTCTGTCCACAAGGCTTTGACTTTTTTTTTTATACATGCACATTGCAAAGACGAGGCCAAAGGCCTAAAAGCATGGAAGGTGGTAGCATTTGGGGGAATAGCTTCACACACAGGCTGAGACTACCACATAATAAAGCTGTGCCTTGCAGAGGTGAACTTTTCATTTGTAGGCTTGTAGGTGGTTAAAACAGCTCTTGATCTTGAATTAGGTGCACGTAACAGGTTGTCAATAGCTGCTTGGATGATATTTAGGCTAACTCTCTGGTGCCCTCTTGGGGAGTTTTCCACATCAGACAATAGTAGCACACAAGCACAGACTGGTAGGGTTTGGAGGGGACCTCTGGAGATCATCTTGTCCACCCCCTCTGCTACAGCAGCATCACCCAGAGCAGGGGACACAGGATTCTGAGCTGCTGAGGATTCCTTAGCAGCTCCTCACAAGACTAGTGCCCTTCCTCAGCTTTGATACCCTTCTCTGGACACACTCCAGCCCCTCAATTTCCTTCTTGGAGTGAGGTGCCCAAAACTGAACCAAGGATTCAAGGTGTGGCCTCACCAGGGCCAACTCCAGGTGTATGATTCCTACCCTCATCCTGCTGGCCACTGTCTGATCCAAGACAGGGTGCTTGGCCTCCTTGGCCACCAGGGCACATGCTGGCTCATCTTCAGCTGGCTGTTAACCAACGCCCCCAGATGCTTTTCTGCCAGGCATTTCCAGCTGCTCTGCCCCAATATGTTAGGTTAAGGTAAAAGTCAGAAGTGGAAATAATTTCCATTTTTGGATTCCACCTCCACTCTTCTTTCATTATTTTCAGTCTAAAGGATGGAAACTTGAGATCTTGGCTTTATGTTGTTACTTGTTTTTAAGGTCTGTGGTTCTGCTATTTGGAAAATATTTTCCTTCAAATGACCAGGAGGAACACAGTTTAGCGAAAAATAGCCTACCTCTGTTCTCTACAGTCTCACACATCTGGTTTATATTTGCAGTCGGGACAAATGAGATACGTAAGACAGGTTTATGAAGACAGCAGATATCTGTGTCCATATATGCACGTGCACACGCACACATACAGGGTGTGGTAGACTAAAACATTTTGGATTCAGTTAAATGAAGCATAAAGTTAGTGAGAAGTACATCATTATTTGCTGTAATGGTTTTCACATCACTTGTAAAGAAACTGCAATTATCAAGTCCATCCTACTTCTTAGGACGATCTGATAATGATGATTCCCTTGTTGCTGACGGTTTTCATACAGTAAGACAAGAAAGGCAGTTCAGCACATACTCTTGTATTATTCTTATTCACAGAATCTTAGTATGTCGGGGATTGGAAGGACTGGAGATCATTTGGTCCAACCCCCCTGCTCCAGCAGGGTCACCCAGAGCAGGGGGCCCAGGCTCATGTCCAGGTGGGTTTGAAATCTCTCCAGAGAAGGAGACCACAGCATCTCTGGGCAGACTGGGCCAGGCTGTGACACCTTCACAGCAAACAAGGTTTTCCTCCTGTTCAGATGGAACCTCCTGGGTTCCAGTGTGTGACCATTGCCCCTTGTCCTGTCACTGGGTACCACTGAAAAGAGTCTAGTCCCATCCTCTTGACTCCCACCCTTTAGCTGTTGATCAGATCCCCTCTTGCCCTTCTTTTCTCTCCAGGCTAAACAGCCTCAGGGCTCTCAGTCTTTCCTTGTCACAGAGATGCTCCAGTCCCCTCAACATCTTTGGAGTCTCTGCTGGACTCTCTCTGGTAGTTCCTTGTCTCTCTTGAACCGGGGAGCACAGAACTGGACCCAGTACTCCAGATGGATGTGGCCTTACTGGAGCATAGTAGAGGGGGAGGAGAACGTCCCCTGACCTGCTGGTCACACTCTTCATCATGACACTCTTCACTCAGGACACCATTGGCCTTCTTGGCCATAGAGACCCATTGCTGACTCATAGTGAACTTCTCTCACAGCACTCCCAGGTCCTTCTCCACGGAGCTGCTTCCCAGCAGGTCAATGCATCACCTGTACTGGCACAGGGGGTTATTCCTCCCCAGGTGCAGGACCCTACACTTGCCCTTGTTGAACTTCATGAGGTTCCCCTCTGCCCAACTCTCCTCAGATGAAATTTGTCAATATATGGATTAATAAGTTAAGTGCCTGCAAGTGATCCCATGGAACCGAGGGTCTATGTTAAAAGTTGTCAGAATTTAATATCTTTAAAACAAGCAGTGGAAAGTCTACAACCTATTTAAGGCAAAGAGGGAATAATGGAACAAACTAATCTTTCCAGACAAAGAGAATTATGAGTGTTAATGTACAGTCATCTTAAACTTCTGACAGGAGAGAATTCTTCACAGTATTTGCATTGTATAGTTAAAAAATGGCTGTAGTAATACACATTTAAAATTACTCTGTTTCCGTTACCCTGTTCACGGTTAGTCCATTGGAAGGATTGATAACGCCTCAGGTTCCCAGTCATTATGAATTTACTTTTCTGTATTGATTATTGCAGCACACACGAGTACATGTGATGAAAGCAGGTCCTTTCCATCGCGCAGTGGTGTGGGCTGGCGGGGCAGCACATTTACAAAGCTGTCGAAAGTGGTTTCGGCGAGAGCTGACAGATTACTACAGTGTCTATCATTGTTACAGTCTCAGTGGGAGTCTGGTTTAATCGAATTAACATCTCAGTGGGAACACCATGACAATAAAAATTAGCAGCATTAAAGAGCTGCTCTATTACGTAGCCAGCGTGACTGGGAAAGAGAGATGTTGCCATGAATGCAGAACCAGGAACGCTCAAGGGTGGCTAATAGGTCGAAGAAGCTGGTTTTTTGTACTTGTAACAGTAAGCTGGGATTTTTTTTTTTCCACACAATGTGCTCTAAGCAGCTATTTTAGATATTGTGAATTGTCTCCTCTGTGCTTACATGTCTCTGAACTCACTAAGGTAGCAAGATAGCTTTGGTCTTCTGGGTCACACCTAAGATAGACATATAGAGTGAGCTAAAGCTGATCATCTAGATTTCTACCTGGGTCCCAACTTGTTAAACTAAACTACAGTACAATTCAAAACTGAGCTTAGAAAGCTAAGGAAGAGAAACTGTGGAAGGTGTGATACAACAGATTTAATCAGAAAGACAGAAACCTGCTTGCAAGTTCTTAATAACAGTTCTTCATTAGGTTTGGGTTTGTTTGGCTTTTTATTTTAAATTCTTTTTTAATTACAACAGTAAAAAAATGAAGGGAGGGGAATGGAATGGAATGGAATGGAATGGAATGGAATGGAATGGAATGGAATGGAAGGAGGGAGGGATTCTCTTCAGGTAGTGATTCCAAACTCTCTCTCTGTGACTAGGATACATAAACCATACCTACTTTTCAAGAGAACACGAGTCACTTTGAAAAATACATTTTCCCAAAGGCTAAAGCTAAAGATTTTGAAACACCTTGAAGATAGTGGAAGCAGGCTGGAGGAAGTTGCTGTCAGAGTTTTTTCAGTAATAATTTAGCAACAATAGAGAACAGTTCCTTAAGAAAAGTTAAAACAAGCCTAATTCAAATGCTAGGGACAATTTAAAGGAGGTCCAGGCATCACTAATAATAAGCTCAGTGGTAGTGGGAAGAAACTGTCCCTAGATACCAAAACTTTTACTATCATAAAAGAGTAGGCTTTATTACATTTGTTGGAGGGTTTGTTACATTCTTTTGTATTCTTTACAGAACTACCCACCGTGTTTAAGGAACAGGTATGCTGAAACTTTGTAGGTTCCTTTTCCAACTGAAAAGGAGGAGGAATAAACTCAGGGGTTTATTTTGCAGAAGTCTAGTGGGTTGGTGTGCATCTGGATGAATGGGGGTGGGACAACTTCAATCCACAGCACAAGTATAGAAATAGCTTTCAGAAACTTTCATGCTTAGCATGTGTCCTGGTCCTCAACACTTCCCTACAGCAGGAATGGTTGAAGCCACACTACCTTACTCACCTTGGAGATACAACATCACATTGTTGGTTAGTTGGGCAAACATAAATGACAAGTAATTTTTAGGGGGCTTCATCCTGTCACTCAGCACTGGTCCAGGAGGTCTATAGAAAAAAGTCTGTGTCTAAAGAAGTCAGTGATACAGAAGCTTGGACCATGTATAACGTACACATCTGTATGTACAAAGCAGCTGAAACCAAGTTTTTAATGTACTTTCTTGTGAAATATTTCCCAGTAGCATTGTGTAACTATTGATCAGTGCATAATCAAACAGGCTGCCCTGCAGAAAGACTTTTCAAAGGCACCTACAGCAAATGAATGGCCGGGGTCTATGAATTTTGACTGAAAACGGGCATCTCCTTCTCATCCTCAACCTACAAGTCATAAGCCTTCTAAAATGCGTAGCTCAAACACCATTAACATTTCAGCAGAGCATTAGCCAAAGTCAAAGTGTTCTCTGTGATATTCTCTTAAGACAAAATTTCTCTTCTCTGTTTCTAGCAGCTTTTTGATGATAAACTAGGAAAATATGATCAAGAGAAATCTTGGAACACTGAGTGGGGATGAGGAAGCAGTGCAAACGACTTGACAGAATGTAAAAAAGACAACAGGGAGGAAGGAAACAGAAGAGAAAGTGGTTTGGCAGTCAGCCTGGGAGAGGAGGATGTAGAGATGCAGTGATTAAGTGCTAGCCCCATATTGTTTCCTCTTGCATGGGTTCTTAAACTCCTCAAGGTTTGTGCCCCATTCCTGCCTTTTGTGGGAGTCAGGACCGTAAATTTTCATCTCCAGAAAAAAAGGGCAGGTTCATTCTCTCTCACACCAGGGGAAGAAGACCCAGACGTGGAGCAAATTTTCTATCTGAGAGCTGCTGTTAAAGTCTCAGCTGGATGACCAGAGAACCTGCTGTCAGGAGGCAGAGGTCAGTCACACCTCTCTGAACTTCGTTGGCTGCAGATACAATGGGCCTTCTGTGCAAGAAACATTTAGAATGGGGACACAGAATCAGTCTGATTTATCTTGCCTCTGATGAGTGCAGAGGCAACTACAGCTACATAGCTGTTGCTACCTTACTATGGGGAGTAGCAAGAAGGCTGAAGGCTATCATGGTCGTGAGGGGACAGTGAGGCTCAAAGCAATTTGCTTCAACTTTGGCTGATCTCTGTGAAGGAGAGATAGAATCATTTTGGTCAGAAGAGACCTTTAAGATCATTGAGTCCAACCGTTAACCCAGCACTGACAGGTCACCACTAAACCATGTCCCTTTGAAACCCCTCCAGGGATGGGGACTCCACCACTGCGCTGGGCAGCCTCTTCTGGGCCTTCACAACCCTTGCAGGTAAGAAGTTATTCTTCATGTTCTGCCTAAACCTCCCCTGGTGCAGCTTGAGGCCATTTGTTCTTGTTCTATCACATGTTCCTTGGGACTGACTCTCATGTGGCTCCAACCTTCTTTCAGGGAGATGTTGAGAGCGAGAAGGTCTCCCCTGATCTTCCTTTTCTCCAGGCTCAACAACCCCAGATCCCTCAGCCAGTCCTCACAAGACTTGTGCTTTAGACCTTTTCCCAGCTTTCTTGCCCTTCTCTGGACACGCTGCAGCCCCAAAATGTCCTTCTTGGAGTGAGGGGCCCAAAGAGAAGAGGTAGAGATTTTTATTTTTTTTGTCTGGGTTGGAAGGAACCTCTAGAGGTCATCTAGTCCAACCCCCCTGCTGAAAGCAGGGACATCCTCAACTAAAGCAGGTTACTCAGAGCCTCGTCAAACCTCACCTTGAATGTCTCCAGGGATGGGACCTCAACCACCTCCCTGGGCAACCTGTTCCAGTGCTCCACCACTCTCATGG
>JAAGNO010001640.1:12101-23302 GCA_033439905.1 Ceryle rudis
GTCTTTTTGTAAGCTCCCTTCAGGTACTGGAAGGTGGCTATTAGGTCTCCCCAGAGCCTTCTCTTCTCAAGGCTGAAAAGGGTCCTCCTACCCTGAGGAGGTGAAGACACTAAATACCTGCCCAGTGTGTTTTGTTGCAAGGATATTTTTTATCAGTAAGCCAGAGACAACCATCAGGTAGCTGGACCATGGTAAATTGCGGGTGCTGGGAGTAATTTTGCTTTGTAAAGAAAGTGAATTGCCTGATAACTGTTCATTAACAAAGCCAAGGCTGCCTGGGAGCGTCTCAGAGCGTAATGAGTGGCCAGAAACTAGGTATCTGAAAAACAGGGAGGTAGGGTTTGCTGGGTCAAGAGGGACTTCTGTCCTGAAAGAGTTTACCAGAGGAGGAGGGTGTTGCAGGAGATTCTAGAACCAGACCGGCCTGCACAAGCAGACATGCGGGAGAGGGCGCCAGATAGCAAGGAGTAACTTTGACGTGGTAACACCTTCATAATCTGGGAAGAGAAGTCTTGGTTGAGCTTCTATTTGGCATAAGCTCAGAGAGTTAGAGTGGACAAAAGAGCATCCATGATTTTGGTATCTAATGCCTTCAGCGTTTAGTGGAACAGTCAGGATATACAAATATTGACCGAAGGTCTGATTCCTGCCTTTCATGTCATCAACTCCAGCCTTTGATCGGTTAGAAGTAGAATCATTGTCACTTCTCTATAATCAGATGCATGAGAGCAAACTGAGTAGGAACTGTAAAGCTTCCTCTATTTTTATGGTGTGGCACTAGTGCTTCAATTAGAGCCCAGCGATACCAGTCCCTGCAGTGAGCTAGTTCCTTGTTCAATTAGAAATTTCACTTATAAAGACTCTGAATTGAAACAGTTGGTGTTGCCTGTCTGTGCTCCCAGAATATTGGACTAGGCAACATGCATCTAGGTCATGACTTTGGTTCTTTTTCTTTTCAGGGCTGTAGCGGTGCAAGGTGCCTGCACTTTGCAGACAGCAGAGACATTCAGGACACAGGAACACTGTCAGACAGGATCTGATGACTCCTTTTGCAGTGGCAAATCCAGCACTGATGCGAACTGCACTGAGTGGTAGCTACTTATACCCATCCTATCCTCAAACATCCCATGCTTCCTAGGAACATCTTCATACCTGGTGGACTTTCAAAGTCCTTCTCCTATTTGTGCAAGTTGCCACTTGATGCAAGACGTTCCCTGGACTGTCTTTAAATTCACATATTCAGACTTCTATTTAATTTCTGTGACAGCCTATTGGCAGGAAGACCTCTGCACCCAAAATCTTCATAACACAACTTTGTGTCTTTCCTCCAGCGCCGCCTCCCTAATCACTGCAGTTACAGTCCTGCCAAGTTAACCACAGAATCACAGAATCATTCTGGCTGGAAAACACTTTTAAGATCATTGAGTCCAACCGTTAACACAGCACTGCCAGGTCACCACTAACACATGTCCCTCAGCACCACATCCACACAGCTTTGAAACCCCTCCAGGGCTGGGGACTCCACCACTGCCCTGGGCAGCCTGGGACAGGCCTTGACAACTCTTTTGGGGAAGACATTTATCCTTATGTCAATCTAGAACTCTCCTGGCACAACTTGAGGCTGTTTCCTCTTGTCCTAACACTTGTTCCTTGGGAGAAAAGACCAACCCCACCTGGTTTCAACCTCATTTCAGGAAGTTGCAGAGAATGAGAAGGTCTCTCCTGAGCCTCCTTTTCTCCAGGCTGAACAACCCCAGGTCTCCCAGCTTTAGGTGCTCTAGACCCTTCCCAGCTTCACTGCCCTTCTCTGGACATGCTGCAGCTCCTCAGTGTCCTTCTTGGAGTGAGGGGCCCAAAACTGAACCCAGCATATGAGGTGCAGCCTCCTCAGCACTGAGTCCAGGGGGACAATCCTTGCCCTAGTCCTGCTGGCCACACTAGTGCTGATCCAAGCCAGGATGCTGGTGGCCTTCTTGGCTGCTTTCCCTCACTATCCCTTGCAGATACATCTAAGCACAGCAGACATAACTATCGTTCGTGAAACTCATTCTAGTGATAACCACCATTGATGGTGACCAGAGTTAAAGCTGGTACTTCATGTACGTGAACTTCAATTTATTCTTCCTTGTTTTCCAAGGATTTTCATTTTGCACAAGGCAAAACTCTGGAACTGCTCCAGAGCAGATATCACCAGGCACCCACATAATCTTTTTTTGTCATTTATTGTTTTTGTCTGTGGACTAACAATGGAGTCAATCCCTTCAGCTGAGAGCCAGCAGCCAAGTGGCTAGCAGCGATAACAAGAAGGAAGGAGGAGCAAGGGAGAGTTTGACCTCACAACCTTTGTTTAGATTGCTGGTTCTTTTTAGTATTTCCTCTTGTTATTCTTTCAAGTATTTGGGGAAAGAGAAGGGAGCTGTAGCCAAACCATTATGCATGCTTATTCCATAATCTAAACATTTTTATCATCTCTTTTTTTTTTTTTTTTTTTTTTTTTTTTTTTTTTTTTTTTTTTTTTTTTTTTGGCAGTTGTTTCAATAGCTATAGAAATGTACCAGACGAATGAGGACTAGAGTGTAAAGTTTTGCAAGATTTTATTCCGGGCAGTGTGCCAAGTAACAGGTAATTGTTGGCAGGGCTACAAGGTTAGTTTTGTATGCTGCTTTCGCTCTGCAGCAGTGACAGACGTGTGCAAACTGAGGGTTGGATACAGGCCTTGAGGCAGCAGCTGGGACCTTTACAGCTCAATTAGACTATATAGGCAAAGTCCTTGAAGACCTTCATTTTAAAATGGGGTGGGTGGCTGTTGGAGAACATTAACACCCTCGATTTCAACCTCCCGCCCACTTCTTCATCCTTGATTCTCTGCTGCTTGACAGAGTACTTAAAGACCACCCAGTTGGTGGTCCAGGCTGTGCAAAGGGGATTGAAAGACCAGGACAAAAGCTCACCTTCAGGTAGTTTAGCTACTAAATACCCAGCATGACATCAGAAATAAAACCAGGCCACTGCTGTTTCTTCTGTTGGTTACCTAGGCAGTCGGGCACTAATCTGCACATCAGAACACATCAAGGGGAAACACATTAAGGTTAGTACAAACAAGTTGCTTCAAGTAGAAAATCTGTCTGGATGTGAGTAAAAAAAAAATCACTGTGAGAACAATTAAACATTGGAGTAGTTTGCCAGGGAAGTGGTAGGATTTCCCTCACTGGAAATACTCAAGACTTGGACCCTGGACAGCCTAACTCAATGGCTCTGCTTCCAGCAGAAGGTTGGCCCAGCTGGTCTCCAGAAGTCCCTTCCAACCTAGATTTTTCTGTGATCTATGATAATATTTCTAATCGTCATGTTTCAAAGCTGGGATAACAGAAGAATGTTGTTATTTTGTCTCATGTCAAGCAAATGAGGATTCCAGTGCCTGCGGAAATACTAACTTTATTACAAAATAGAAAAGGAAGGAAAATAAATAGTTGTATTGCACTTGCAGACATTATTGCAACTGACTACGGTCAAAACCACTCTGGTAAAGTTGAGCTGCACAGATAACCAGGAGAATATAGGTTTCTGCGAAACATAATTTAAAAAAAAAAGTAATAAAATTACCTTCTTTTTTTTTTTTCCCCTGCAGAGGACTACTCTAATGCAGTAAAGAGGCCAGTGTGTTCAATACAGTAGAACAAAGAAGATGGACTTGTAGTGATGTATGTGTATATGAAAGCAAGGAAATTTTAAAATTAGTGTTATGTTTTTCTATAAAAGTCAAATAAATACTGATGTTTAAATTGCTTTGGAAAAAAGCCAGACTCACTAGTGATTTGGCAACGTTTATCAATTCTAAGTAGATCACTATTCTATAAAAGATCCTCAATTTAGAGCAAAAGGAGATCATAGAATAATAGCATCACAGAATGGTTTGGTTGAAGGGACCTTTCAAGGTCTAGTCCAACCCCCCTGCAGGGAGTAGGGACATCTGCAACTAGAGCAGGGTGCCCAGAGCCACGGCCAACCTCACCTGGAATGGTTCCAGGGATGGGGCAGCAACCACCTCTCTGGGCAATCTGGGCCAGGGTCTCCCCAGCCTCAGCATAAAATATTTCTGCCTTCTCTCCAGTCTAAATCTCCCCTCTTTTAGTTTAAAACCATCACCCCTTGTCCTGTTGCAGCAGGCTCTGCTGAAAAGTCTGTCCCTATCTTTCTGACAGGCCCCTTGAAGTACTAAAGGCCTCAATAAGGTCTCCTCATGCATCAGTGCAGAGGTAATTTACCAGTTCATTACATTTGCTCTCCTAAAGGACAATGAAAAACTCCGTTTTCAAATATTACTACCCAAGTAAGTCTTGTTAATAATGAATTGCTAAGATTCTTGCTTCCTGCTTCACCTTAAGATGCTTGTTGCAATTTATACTCCAACTGGCAGATCCTGGGCTGTTAACAAACACAGCATGACTCGGTCTATACTGGAATGGGGGAACTGGATGCTGGATGTGCTATTGCCTCAAGTAGGCAATGTCCTTCTCTTGTCTGGGCAAATCCTGAGCTGGAGAGGAGCATGAAGCTAACAGGATTAGAAGGATCAGCAGGTACCTGGCCCGCTGACATTGTGTCCTTTGTTGTGAAGGCTTATCGCTGGGTGGCTTTCCCAGGGCAGAAGCTGAGATGAACTTACGTGCTAAGCATCTAAACTTAAGAGCAGAAAATCTTGTCAACATTTTGGAATCCATTTACTCCTAGAAGTCCTAAGGGTTTTGTAACATCATCTAGAAAGAAAATGAAGCAAACAAGACAATCATTTATGAGGGAGAGGGGAAAAAATATCAAAAATCCAAAGTATTCAGCTTTCCTTTGTGTATCTCCTGAACTCTTGCAGCCCATTTACTGTGCAAGATGGTCTAGCAAATCCCCTTTCCATCACTACATCTGCCTCCTTGGATAAGCTCCCGGTGAGAAGCTCCTCCATGGAAAATGGAGACTTGGAACAGGAAGGCTGTGTTTAAACCATATGCTTTGTCTTAATGAATATACTCAGAATAAAAAGCAACCAAAACCATCTGTGCCCAGAAGAAGCAAATCCAGATGTTGTGAGGATTTAGTACTCTCATTCGTTAATCGTGCCTGCAGGATCATTCAGCTTCTGCAGCACACGCCTGCTGTACTTGTGAAGGATAGTTCATAATGCACAAACATCAGTTCCCTTGGGAAGAAACTTTTGGTCCTATCTTTGTTGATCAAATGGAAACAGAATTTCTTACTCCTCAAAGTAAAGTCACACAATTTACTTAAGAAGGGAAAAAAAAAAATGACAGGGCTAATTTCTAGCTTTTGGTGTCTTCCCTTGCTAATATTTGCTCAAAGACAGTGGTATGCCTTGAGTCTTCCTCTGTTACCTGAGCTGAAAGCCTTTAGTGCTGCCTCCTGCAAATCCCACACTATAAACTCATTTCCCTCCCTGACGAAGGTTTTACTTTTTGTCTTCCCAAGCAGATGTGACTGCCCATTTGAGGCAGGGAAGAATCCACTAGGTCTCCGACAGTCGGATTCGTATCCTGAATTTTCTGCTGAGATAACAGATTGAGCTGTGCCTTCTTGTTTGCTCTTCTGTAGCTGTGTGAGAAGTAGGCAGTGGGAAGTGCAGTCAGCTGTGGGTTTATTCCCCCGTTTCTATGCACCACCTTGGTTTCAAGGTGAGGGAACAAATCAGTGCCTCTTGTTTGACAATGAGGAAGCTTGCTTCAGCAATTAATTTGCAAAGACCTGTATGTTAGCTGCTTTGACATGAACATCCTAACTAATTAAAATAGAGCCTCTAATGGCAGCTGAGCAGGAACGATCACCTCTAGGTGTGTCATTTGGCAGATTTCATAACCTAGTGACTAAGCAGAGAAGGAAATGGTGTTTGAATTCACCAAACAGGATTTAGTAAATGAAAGAAGTTCAACACATATTCTTTATTTTCAATTGGTTATATACAAACCCCTGTAATTACTTGGCCACCGGGACAGGCAAATGGAGTATGCAACAGCTGGAGGTGATTCTCTGCTCTAGGAATCCTTAATTTATAGGAAGTAAAATCAAGAATAGCATCTTAAAGATTCTGAATTTAAAATCCCTGTGCAGGGTCTTCATTCTTTTCCCAAATGCCCTTAGTCCTACATCATGTCCTAATAATCAGTTTCCTCCTTAACAATGCCCATTTATATTGGGTTTGCTGCACCTTTTTACTTCCCTTTTCTTCTAGATGCAGCATTGCTTCTCCACCCTTCCCAAAGCAGACTCCAGCTTCAAAGAGTCACAAGGCTGATATCAAAAAAAAAACCCCAGCCAAGCTTAAAACAGCATTCTTGTTATGTTCCTGGCATGGCAGGTGACAAGGTCAATAGCAGTCCTGCAGTAAAGCCAGAGAAGGAAGGAGAGAAGACCAGGGGAACTTGTCACCATAGGGCTCAAAGAGAAATATGTCAAAGCTAAGGTAAGGTGAAGTCTCTTGTTCTTGGGAGGTTACTGGGTTCAGAGGATTTTTCTGCTTAAGTCCTCCTGGTATGCAGAGTGCATTTCCTTTTCCACAGCCACTGTCTAGAGCTGTACTGGAGAGAATCTGCTCATTTATAATAAAGCAAACTTACAATCTGTTTTGAAAAAGCAGCCTTGACGTGCAAGTTGGTAACATGCCCCAAGTATGAAGAGCTTGTGTATTTTGTTATAAAGGGGAGAACTTGCTCAGGATTTATTTACAAGGTTTCATTTGTACTCTGCGTGAACTGGGGACCTAAGACAGGCTAGGTGTGTGCATATATATATATAATTACTAAATGCAAGTGAAGAGCTACAGAAGTCTGTTGTATAACCATTAATGCATTATGAGAATGTTTCATTCCTGGAGAAAATTCATTCAAAAATCTCTCAGATTACGAATCAGACTCAATTTTGTGGACAAAATGGACATTTATGAATGATTTGCAATGAAGTGGGGTAAAATGACGAATGTTATTTCTGATTTGGTATGAGTATTCAAATGAATGTTGTTTACATGTTGAATGTCAAGAAAGCATAACTGGGAAGAAAATGAGCAAGGAAGGCAGTCAGAAAAGTCTCCTCCGGCATTAGGCTGTGCAGGCAGTGGTCTGATTACATTTTGACCCGTGTAACCTTTTAAATCCTGTTGTTCTTTCCAGGACCAGTGAAAGAGATACAAATCATATTGTACCACCATGATTTTGTTCCATGTTCCATCTGTTCCATGATTTTGTAATTAGGAATCTATTAAAATCCACTCTTCTGTTTGTGGGTTTTCAGTGCTCTCAGAATGAAGGTAGCAGCTAAAGCACAACCAACTCTAATGGTTTTTTTTTTTTAAATCTATTTTATCGCAATATTAATTTTTGCTCTCCCGCCAGAACAGTTTTGATTCTCTCAGAGTATCTTCTGCAGCTAGATTTTAAGACCTCCTTCTAACCCTTGAAAATAACTCAAAAGTTTAATATTTTTCTGTGTTACTTAGATGGAAAGGATCCAAAATGCATTTCAACAAGAGCCTGTTGTGAGAAAAGGGCTGCTTTTATCTTCTGACAGGTCTTCTAGGCACTACTTTCTGCAGCCTGGTTTTGGCTTTCAGACAATAACAATTAACAGTTTCCTCTAGCAATAGATAATTATTATTTATCCATGATGGCTTTATTATATTTGCAGCCATCTTTGTCAACAGCAGCTTGTTATCCTGCTTACAGAAGTTTTAAAATGGCTACTTTCCCTTGGGGAAATCTTATAAAGGCATTTTTGGTAATTACTTTTCTCTCTCAATGGATTTCCTACGCATTTCACTTAAATGCTCCTGGTTGATAACAAACTGTGCTTCTGAGGCAACCAAGAAGGTTGTGGGAGAGTACCCACAGGGTGAACCCTGTCAGCTGTGAACCTCCTAAAGCAAAGGGCGCAGTCAAGTGCTATTATGCAGTGTGTCAAAGCAACTCGTTCCTTGGCATGTCTTATTTACAATTAGACAAGTGCTGGTACACAGGACAAGCAGCCAACAACGCAGCAGAGGTTTTATCCATCACTCCAATGACACATCAGCCCTGTGGTTGTGTTGAGGACAATGTGTGTTCAACTAACAGCCACTGGGAGTTGTCCACGATGGTGTACGCCCGTTTGCATTGAGCGTGGATCTCGTTATCTCTGTGGCATATCAGCGTTACAGGATAGTTTCCTCCAGATGGACATAATAAGGATTGTGGAGACAACCTCCTCCCTCCATCCCAAAACAGAATAGGAGGCTGATGAAAAATAAAGCAGTGTAGTGTGCATGGCATGTTTTGGGTCTGAGAGCTCCCAGTGCTTTCACTGGCTGCATTGTGCATACAGACCATGAGTGATGCTCGGGCTCTGGTGAGGTGAGAACCACCTCTCCCCTGATATCCAGCTACTCCAAGCGAAGTCACAGAGGCAACGGAGATAGATCTTCATTCCTATGTTGGGGAGGAGGTGCTTCTAGTCCTGTTCACTCCTGAGTTCCCTTTCTCTGCAGGATAAAGAGCTCCCTCATGTTACCCTTTAGAATATATTATAAAACAGGGCTTTACAGAACTCTTTGGGAGAGTAAAGGAGAAAAACACCTCAAAGATCAGGATTTCACAGGACAAAAAAGTAGGGGAAATAACTTCTTTTGCCTGTGGTGTTTTTTTTGTTTTGATAGTATTACTTTATCATTGATTGCTGCACTGCAGATGTTTCATCAGCCCAAAACCTAACGTGGCAAATTTATTCTCTTAGGTTTTATTGTTAAACATTATAGAAGTAGAATCCTTTATATCTGTTCCCAACTGCGCTCATGTTTCTCGTGGCATCTTTTTAAGATACAAACTTTGTCTTTAGAACACAGCATTTCCCTTGAAAGGAAAATGATGGTCTGCTAGCTGATTAGCTAGCATTTCTGAAGTGCTTGGGCATCTTGGGGATCAGGTATCACCCAAGTAAAAAATGTTATCATTAAAAAACCTCTTCAGTTCTCATTTTGTTTTCACCCTAGCTGTAATTAGCCAGGGAGGTTTCCCATTCAGTATGCACCTTCACATCTCTTCTTGGGTATAAAGCCTCATCTGCTAAATGACAATACAGAGTAGCAGTCTGGTTTATGGCTCATGAATTTTCCACAGTTTCTCTCTCCAGACTCCTGGAGCTGACTTGCATGGTACATGTGACCATACATTATGAAAGGCCTCTCAAGTACATTTGATAAAAGATAAGCTACACTCGGCGGAGGCCCAGTTCTCCTCTGAGTAAACACCTTCAAAATGCCCAACAGTAAAGAGTTCTCTCCTCACCGTTGTTTGCTTGCACAGCTCAAAGACGTGCAATGAGCAAACCATAACATCCACTTTTCTGTGAGCAAGTGCCGAGCTCTCAAGCAGAGCTGAACAGCCAAATACAGCAAGACCAGAGCCTGAGTCACGTTTGACCTCGCCAAGTGCTGTTGATTTAGTATCATATTCTCAGCTGAGATATCTATAGGCTTGTGAAATGCTGTTTTAGGGATGCTCTGGGTGAACTTGCTCTCCTCAGGGTGGTTAAACACTTGCTATTACACTTCAGCACAACCAGCACATGCCCAGAGAGCGTGAGTCGATACTGAAATTGCCCTCAATCCGATGAGGCTGTTTAGCAGAAAACTTGATGTTACATATCATCTTGAATATTTCAAATCTGATCAAGTTTAGTGCTGGTTTAAAAAGTTTTTAAGGTGCTACCCCGAAATTGTTAACCATCCTGTGGTCAACCAAGTGGCAAAGTATTAAACATCCTTAACGCACAATGCGCATAAGCAAAACTTAGCAACGTTAAAGCAATTTCACAGCAAGTGACAGATGTACAAGCTGAATGAGAAGTGTTTAAATCTGAAATGCATAAACTTTGAGTCACCGAGAATCTCCAGTGTGTCAGCACAATCTGTATTCATTGCAACTCACCAACTCCATGTTAAGCATATGAGCCACAGTGACGTATGGCATGCTGCCCATTCCCAGGCGGACAAATTAGCACGATAAACCCAGCAAAACAGAAGAAAATATCTTAGAAAGTCCCACGTGGTATAAAGCCTCACTGAAATTATTATTCAGAGGCAAAGAAATTCAGATGGTTGTTCAATACTATCTTACACTGCTGAGATGAGGATCTGCAAAACGGTGCTTTTACATGTTTCAGGAAGCTGGTTCAATCACTGGACAATATTTACTGAAGGCAATTTAGTGCCTGCTTGTGCAGGTCTATCATTAATTCTGTAATGATATATTCCATACTGTCCTGTACAGGGCACCAGGATTCCCAGTAAGAGGCTGACTGAAGCAGAAAGGTACAGCCCTGAAGGCTGAGCCATATGAATCCCGCTGTGTCTCAGCATGCCTTGTAGCAGAAGGTGTCTTATTTCAAGGACATATCAAGGGGGTCTTCTGGAAAAATGTTGGGGAATAATTCTAATGGACTAGATCTCATGACACCTAGTGCATGTGTAACATAAGGAAAAACTTCTTTGCTGTGAGGGTGGCAGAGCCTTTCCCAGGCTGCCCAGGGAGGTTGTGGAGTCTCCTTCTCTGGAGAGATTCCAAACCTGCCTGAATGTGATCCTAGGCCCCCTGCTCTGGGTGACCCTGCTGGAGCAGAGGGGTTGGATGAGATGATCTCCAGAGGTCCCTTCCAATCCCCACCATGCTGGGATTCTGCAGTCATGTGATCATTGGTCTTTAAAGTAGCCTCCATGGAAACTTCAAGGGGTCTAAGTGTGTGGATTTAGAGATGGGGAAAAAAGAGGGCAGGAGGACACCACAGTGCTGTGCATTTTGATGGGCAAAGAAAATCTCTGGGGACGTGGGTGCCCAAAGGCCCACCCAGCTTCCCTTGCAGATGGATGCGTTCTCCACCGCCTCGGCAACTTCTGCTGGAGCCTCCTGCCACCTTCTCCTCAGCCATCTACGAGACAGCCGAGGGACAACCCCGGGGCCCTCTAATAGGCAGGGCCGGAGGCTGGGGGAGACAGAGAAGAGGCGGTGAGCAGAATCCGGAGGAGCTTTCCCGCCGCCGGGGCCCGACCCCTTTCTGACGGCGGCGGGCGAGAGGCGGTGCCTGCGGGAGGAAGCGGGCGTGGAACGGGGCCGGGCTGGGCTGGGCTGGGCTGGGCCGGGCCGGGCCGGGCCGGGCTGGGCGGCGGCGCTCCCCGG
>JAAGNO010001644.1:9586-20757 GCA_033439905.1 Ceryle rudis
GGACTTGAAATTGCAGGACAAGATTTCATCAGTGATACAACAATATTCTTGAAAGGTCACGGTGTTTCAAGTACTAATTATGCCAACTTCAACTTTTTTCACAGATGTGCAAAAATATGATATTTATTTATCATCACATCAGAATACTGAACAGAAAGCTATTTGTTAGAAGGCAGTCGGATTATGAGGATGTATATATTTTAGGTTACTCCTACACGCAGAAGATAGTACTTAATAAACAGAGTTTCTTACTTTCAGTGAAATTTAGAGAAAAATTAACAAAAGCACTTAAAGGAGGTAAAAGATCCCTAAACAGCCTGATCATAATAATAATCTGTATAATTAGACCATTAAAATATCATTATAATCCTGTAAAAAACAGCAAAAACTGATAGCACTTTCACTGAGAAGGTCATATTCAGTTGTCAAACCTGATTTTGTAGATGATTCTAGTGTCCGCCTCAAAAGAATACAGAATAACAGTGTGAATTGAAACAAGTCAGTGTATTACCCAAAGCAATTTGGAAGGCGAGACAGACACCAGAAAGAAATATAATACATCTAAACACTGTATTGTTGGGATAAAGGAGGGAGCATGGAATCATAGAATGGTGGGGGTTGGAAGGGACCTCTGGAGATAAGAGTCCAACCCCTCTGCCAATGGAGGAACACCCAGGGCAGGCCACACAGCAACAGATCCACGTGGTTCTTGAAAGTCTCTAGAGAAGGAGACTTCACAACCTCTTGGGCAGCCTGTTCCAGGCTCTGTCACTCTTACAGTGAAGAACTTTTTCCTCATGTTGAGCTGGAACTTGCTGTGTTTCAGGTTGTGACCATTACCTTTCGGTCGTGTCACTGGGCACCACTGAAAAGAGACTGTGGTGTGGGCCATAATGAACTTAGCTTCAGAGATGTTTTTTTACTAGCATTCAGATACCCGTCTTGGAGGGAGTCACTTATTAAATGTATAGCAAGTTTCTTGCTCTCCCAGCTCTACTAAAGTTGTGTCTGTGGCTGCCCCTTTAATTATGGGGTTTGAGGTATACTATGAAGTTATGAGAGCTATGTCTCATCTTTCTATTGCAACTATTTTTTTTGCATTGGTTATTTCCAAGGACTTGCCTGAAGTCTTAGTGGTACTTGTCATTAACCTTTAGTTAACTTTCTTACTGTTGTCTAGCTCTGGTTTGCAAAATTTTCCTCATTAATACCTAAGTTCTTCATGCCTTTATTATAAAATTATATCTGTTCTTCCACCAGCAGCAACTAAAATCAAGAAATCTGTATCTCCACATGCATACAATATAAATATTGCCCACCTTGCTCAGGCTTCTCAATTTGTACAGAGTTCAACTGAGATAAAACCCTGGTAAACGTAAACTGTTTCATCACCAAAGTGATCACATGAAACTGGTTATTGTTTGCTTATACCGACAGTGTTATCATAGAAATCTCCCGTCTTAAACTGCTTTTGGTAAGGGTGTTTCTGTAGAATTGTCTGTACTATGAACCTGCTCATTGTCTAACAGATCTAAAATCTCTTCTGTAGATAATGGTTAAATTATTTCTTTCCCTTTGAGAATTAAAGGGTATAGTGCAAGGGAAATGCCTGCAGTCATAATGAACCTATATTGTAAGAACATACTTGAAAAATGTTAATCAAGAAATCGGGCTAGCGAAGATGTAACTATTAGCTGCAGAAATTTTGAATTCTCATTGCATTTTATGATGTCTTATCTGAGGCTACTTTGTCTTTAGGTTTTCACATAACCAATAATGCTAGTGAGAATCTGTTGCTCAAAGGCAAAGAAACTGCCTTGAAACAGAATCCATAGCAAAAGGAGTGGTTTTAGGTTCAAGTTTCAGTTCTGAGGGATGACACGTGGTGGTAACTCTGCAACACTTCTTGTTGCTAATTTTGTGTTACTGCTTCCATGTGAATTCAGCCAGGTCTTACAAACTAGGGGTCTCTATGCTTCTGCCTTCAGTAGCTAATAGATTTACCTATTATAGGGGAATGGGTATAAGAATCACACTTGCTTGGTGGCAGGCATGATTATCTTTTAGTTGCTGCCAGCTGGTGAAGATTTGAGCACCTCAGTAGCAGGTCTGATTTGGGGGAGGACTGAGTGCAAATTAATCTAAAGCTGCAGAGAGATGTTCAATTTACAAATAGCTGTGTTGTGTGAGGTTATAGCTATTGCAGATGGGTGGCATTTCTTGAGCAAATTAATGAGCAGTCATATAACCTGCTGTGCTGGCGAAGTCCTTATATTAGCTCTTGTGCTTCAACAGCAGTTTCATGTGACTGCCTGAAGTGGATTAGGGAGCTGAAATCTGGAGGGGAGCGACTTGCTCAGGGACAGCAGTGTTGTCAACCAACACACCTGAACTTGAAAGATGCTGTTCAGATATGGCCCAACAGGTCAAAAGACACCTTTAGCATTTATTGCTTTCTTAGCACTGATGATTTTGGTAGTGTATTTCCATTAATTATTTAAGAATTGAAGCTTGTGAGCTTTGTAATATATGTGTGTACCAGATCAGAGCATTTTATTGCTGCATGTGGTTGTTACAGGCCTAATAAAAGCTGCGCTTAAGTGGAATTGAAAGAAGATAAAATAAATTTTTGCCTTCCCCTTCCGCCCACTCTCCCCATTTCTACCTAAGTAAAAACATGTGAAAGTGTGTGTGCACACATGTCAGGTCTAATTACTACTTTTTAGCAGTTCATTAATTATCTATAACATTGGTAAATTTACCTTACTGGCATTGCCATTAACCCCTTTTTATTAAGATAGTCTCCATTTCTCAGGAGAAATCAGAAAATCTTTATAGCTGTATGAAGTTAATTGCAGTGTTAACAGAAAACTTAAGCATTAAAATTTGATGCATTTAATACTCTGTAGAGTGTCAGGTTTTTTATTCTGTTGAACAGGTCTGGATATCATTATCAGATGACTTCTTAGTTTTCCTGACATGTTTGGAACACAGATTATTTACACTGTTGTCTGACCCACCAGAAAAAGAATAGGTTAGTATAAAGCTGATGTGGAATGAAGATAGATACTTGTTAAATATAAGCAGGTAAATATAGAGCAACCTGCTGTAGTTGAGGATGTCCCTGCTCTCAGCAGGGGGGTTGGACTAGATGACCTCTAGAGGTCCCTTCCAACCCAGACATTTCTGTGATTCTGTGTTTCTAAATGATGTCTGAAAACTTTACCTTGAAAAGTTTCAGACTGTAAGTTGAACATTCACTGATTAATATGTTCATGTTGTGTTTTGATAGGGGGAATACTGTAGAATCATAGAATAGTTTGGGTTGCAAGGGACCTTTAAAGGTCATATAGTTTAGCCCCCCTGCTGTAAGCATGAACATCCTCAACTAGAGCAGGTTGCTCAGAGCCCCATCAAGCCTGACCTTGAATGTCTCCAGGGTTGGGGCCTCCACCATCTCCCTGAGCAACCTGTTCCAGTGCTCCACCACCTTCACAGTAAAGAACTTCCTAATGTCTTATCTAAATCTACCCTTCTCTAGGTTAAAACCATTGCCCCACATCCTATTGCTACATGCCTTTGCAAACAGACCCTCCCCAGCTTTCTTGTAGACCCCCTTCAGGTACTGAAAGGCTGCTATAAGGTCTTCCCTTAAGATCACCATAGTTTGTCTAGAACTTGCTTTTCCTTTATACTGTTGTGTTTTACACAATGTTTTATGTATTAAAACAACCCCAAACTATGAAGACTGTAAAATACACATTCAGTGGTGAACACCTTAATTTTTCTATTGTAGAGGAAGATGAGCTCTAGGAATACAATGGGAAATGGGGTAGCTTTTGGACATGCTCAATTATAGAATTCTGAGTTTTATCCCTGGCTCATTGCTCAGGATTTCTGTGGTTTTGCATGAGCTGGTAGGGGACTCTTAGTGTGGGAGTTTTTTCTTTTCCCTTTGTTTGGGAAGAAAATAAAAAAAGAATTTAGGGCAGTTCCATTGAAAATAGACATGACTTTTACAGAGAGCACATTTAATTCCTGATCAGTAGAAATTTTCTTCCCTTCTTAGTTATGAGGGCAGCAGATCTGATATATACAAAGCAGAAATAGACCTTGTATTGTGTAAGAAGTCCAATTATAATTTTTGAAATACCTTATGGTTCAGGACAGATTTTTCTTTTGGTGAAATGTGCATTCATTTGAGTTTTTAGCTATGCTTATGAAATTCAGTGTGATAAATATGAAGTGTTTCTTGTGGTCCATTGAGCAGAGATACTTTAAAATTAAAGTGTGCCATTGGAAAACTAAATACACTGTCAGACCTTTTTAATATTGGTGTCTCTTGCTTCTACCACAATTTATTTCAGAGAATAATTTTGGGGACCAAGAGGCTTGTCTTCTATTTATCTTCTGAATCAGAATGGATGCTTCAACATGTTCCAGGTGGCTTTTTGTCATCTTCTAGTTTATACTATGCCAACCAGAAAAGAGAAAACCAATCTTAGACTGCTTTTAGTTATAATTTTGAGATAACCTTACCTGAGAGACATCATGTTTCTCGAGTTTTCTTTCAGTTTTGTACAATGAGCCATTCATCTTTATTGAAAAGACAATTTTTTTGTGAAATTAGTACTGAAGGTTTATATTAGAAACAGCCATAAAATACTAACTTGTATATTTACTCCATTCATTTTTGACATCATAGAGTGATGATACAGGATTTCTAAATAAAAAAAAAAAATCACTGTGCATATTCTATACCTTAAGTGATTTTTTTTTTTGTTGTTGCTCAATCTACAAAGGAGCTAATGCTAAATTCTTCCCATGTTTAAATGTATTTACTAAAATGTAAGTTAAAACTTACGTTTGGTATTTACTTCTAGTATTTGCATTATTGTCATTATTTTGTGTTTATGTGTTTAACTGGTTATACACAAACACATATAATAGGCTGAAGTTCTTCTGCCTCAGAGGAATTCATGGCTATATGTCCATTTTTTAAAAATTATTTTTAAGAAAAGCTACCATTGTGGCATTGCATGTCATGCAGAGCATGGATGTAATTATGAATATCCTCTTTCAGCTTATGATTTTTTACTTCCTTACCCATCAAAACACTTAATAGGATCTTCTTTCACAAACCAGTTAGTAGAGAATTAACCTTAAGTGTGGGGAAAAAAAAAAAAGGTATTTTTTTTTAATAGATGTACGTTTCAAATAACATATAACTGAAGTTCCACTACTTTTGTTGTGAAGAGATTACTTTTATATTCTGGAAAGCTGTCTTACACTGAAATGTAATGGTTTTATTAATTCTGCCATAAAATTAATAAATTCAAGGTTCTTAGGTTGCAAGAAGCAGCACTGTATACATTTTAGACTCAGTGAAGTTAATTATTAATCATAGATGCAAACTGCCCTCAAAAATGCATTAATCTAACAAGGGATAATATTCCAGATATTCACTAGATATGACTTCATTAAAACAGACTTCATGAGAAACTTGAATTTTTTTTAAGGGCAGGTTTCCTTGTAAACACTGGAGGGTGACTTGTGGTAGCAGACAATTGAAAAGTGTCTTTTTGTTTCATTTCAACAGTTAATTTTAAACCAAAAGACAAAAGAAATAAAAATGTAAAAAACAAAACCAACCAAACAAAAAAACCAAACCAACCAAACAAAAAAACCAAACCAACCAAACAAAAAAACCAAACCAACCAAAACAAAAAACCCCAAAAAACCCAAAACCCGAACAAATAACCAAAACCCCAACTGCCTTGCTGATATGTGTGATGATTTAATGTTTTCCAAGTTGATTTGTAGTTCTTATCATGATCAAATTTTTAAGTGGTTTTACTTAAGTTACTTTCTGAACAAGGCTAATTTCTCAACTTTTGATCTGATTTTTGTCCTGAAATTTTGCCTGTATCTCTACAACTGTGTTTTAACTGTGCTAAGACACAGGAATGTCTTTCTTTAGTGCAAGAGGCTGATAGAGCTTCCAAGAAGTAAATTGGACTGAAAAGTTTAAACAGGAAAACTGGAAATCAGTTAATGAAATGCTTTTTGAATAGCAATTTGCATTGGCATTTAGACATGATTCTTAGAGTCTGCTGTCCAACAAAATGTACGTTAACAAAGTCAGGAAACAAGTGAAGAAAATGGCCAACTGCAGGATGATGATGATAAATCATGGGGAGGACGATGGGGTGGATTCAGATTTCCACACTTTTGAGGACAAACATGAGTGAGGCAAGCAAATGGCATTCAGCTTAAAAATGGGTATGCTCTATTGTTATTACATGTACTGTCAGAAAATGGAAGTAGATGGCAATGTCATGAATACTTAAGACTAGTATAATGACATTAAGGTCCATATTATTTTTTCTTTTGTTCACATTTTTGTATTAACAACTGTCCTTATGTAAATATAAACCAACAAGCGTTCCTTTGCTGATACTAGGATATTTAGTTTTGGTAATTGCAGCTTTAAACTGTTGCAATTTTTCCACACATAAAGTGTATTTGTATTGAAAGTTTACTCACCCTAATACACTGATAAGCATTTTCTTTCAACTTGGGAACAAATTCTTAGTTTGTGGATAAGCCCAAGAATGAACTTGAGTTTGCGCTAGGTTCTTATGTGATATTAGGGAATAAGATGCGAAATAATAAATTTAGTGTGGTAGTTATTAGTAGTAGACATATAGCTATCAACTTTAAATTACTTTTTTCATTGTTCCGTTCAGCTTTTGATTTTTTTTTCCCTTTTTTTTTTTTTTAAATCTTTATGGATTTTTGGACAGCCTCTTTAAATCATGGGGTTAAGAGCTACCAGTGGCATGAAATTTACCAAGAGCAAATGACAGATTTTTCACCCGGGATGGAGTAACACCAGGCTCAGGTATAAACTGGGAGAGGAGTGGCTGAACAGCAAACCTGCAGGAAGGAATCTGGTTTTGCTAGTTGACACTAACTAATCTTGATATGAGACATCAGTGTGCCCTGGCAACCAAGAGAACAAACCCTGCCCTGGGTTGCATCAAACACAGTAAAGCTAGCAGGTCAAAAATAGGAGATCATCCTGCTATGTTCAGTGTTGGTGTGGCCTCACCTGGAGTATTGTGTGTAGTTCTGGGCCACACAGTTCATGGATGTCAAGGTCTTTGGATGTGTCAAGAGAAGGAGGGCAGCAAAAGTGGTAGAATGTCTGGGTAGTGTGTCATGTGAAAAATGTCTGAGGACTTTGGGTTTGCATAGTCTGGAGAAAAGGAGGCTGAGGAGGTGACTTCATTGTGCTCTACAGCTTCCTGAGGAGGGGAAGTGTAGAGGGAGATGCTGTTCTCTTCTTCCTGGGATCCAGAGACAGGACATCTGGGAATAATAATCCAAAGCTGCATCAGGGGAGGTTCAGGCTTGACATTAGGAAGTATTTCTTTACCAACAGTGTGGTCAGACATTGGAACAGGTTTCCTAGAGAGGTGGTCAATGTCCCAAGATTGTCAGTGGTTGAAGCATTTGGACAAGGCCCTTCAAACATGCTATAACTTTGGATCATCATCTCTGGTCAGGCAGATGGACTGTGTGGTCACTTCCAACTGAAACTCTTCTATTCAGAAATAAAAGTATTTAAGTGTTAGATGCATGGTAATTAAATTTCAGAGAACTTACTGTTCATTTGCAACTAATTCCATGAATACTTGTAAATACTTCCTAGGCCTTTCTGTTAAGTTCACTGTGTTAACCATGTTATACCCTTCCTCTATAGCTTAATATAGATGGAATATATTAAAATAAAAGAGTCTCTAATCATAACAGTGCTCTTCTTACTTTATAGTATATTCTTATACAGCTGCTTTGTCATTCAGAATCTGAATGTCAGATTGGAGCTAGGTTGGTTGCTGCCAATCACTTCCTCATTTAGCTCTGTATTTCTTTACTTAGGATGGTTTATTAAGTTTTTCAAGAATGCTTAGGAAGTCTAAGGCAGTTCAAGTTTGTTTTTATTGCTGCAATATAAAAATAGGCTAAAATAGTTTATTATAATACATTTCTCTCTTTGAAAAGCAGGTTAGCTTTATTTAATCCTGTGTTGGTTTTGTGCAAGCATTATACTGTTTTTGCAGAAGAAATTCCTGGTAAAAAGCTAGAAATTTGTAGTCTGTTACATGTAGAGAATTTTACATAAATATTAGTAAAATACTTACTTGACTTGTTGAAAACTAAGTGACCATTGAAAAATATTAATTGGTTATGTGATCTCAATTTTTTGACTGAAAGCTTCCATTAAAAAATACTTACTGAAATAGGCAGAGATCACAAGAAATTTTAATTAAAAATAGCACAAAAGAAAAATAAATCCAACTTACTCATCATTTTGTTGTTTTCAGTCGTCATGAAACAATTGTGTGTTAGTCATTTACTGTCAACTTTTTTGTATTAAACTGTTTCCTTGCTTCTAAAGAAGGTATGTTTTAAGTTTAGATTTTAAGGCTTTATATTAATTGTCTTGACCAAATATATGTTTCCCCTTTAAGTTAGATCACATTAGACCCTAGTGTTCTATCTTCACATAAACTTACATTAGATGTGATGATTCTTCTAGATGCTAAACAACTGTTTTAAAAAATAAGATACTGAGATAGAACTTTGCTTCTGGAGTGTTACAGTTTTATTTCCTCATTTACCAAGTAAAATGGGAGATTTTGGGAAATTTTTCATGGTTTTGTTTATTTCTGAACACTTTATTAAAATTTGACCTTTACAAAGTGAATATGAAACTTGAAAGTAGTGCAACCAAAGTAAGAGTGTGCTAGTGTTTTGTGGTTATTCCTAATTACAAGATACTTTATTTGAAATACAATTAACAGTTTGATGTGAACTGGAAAAGAATGTGCATATTGTCAAACCACGTTAGCTCTGAATTTCTACTTAAGATGAATGTAATTTATTTTTTATCCTTAATTTTAGAATTTCTGAATACATATTTACACTTGTCTCAGTAATAAGGTGCTTTTATTTTATTAGACTTAAAAATTAAATTTTTTTTAATACTAAAATTTTCTGCATGTACGTAACTGCCTTGAAACAATATTGTCTTACTACAGAGTAGCCTAATCCTGTATCTTCTAATAAGTAGACTGGCATTGTGCTAGAATGGTAGTGCCTTGCAGAACAGAACAGGTAAACTAGAGTGGAATCTCTAGAATCATATTTGGAGCATAATCCTCATGTTGCATTAAAGTTTTCACAAAATGTTAAAATTTGGATCAGCGCTATAGAACCAGTTCATAACATCATTTGCATTCTTCAGTGGCTACTCCATTGTGTATGCTACTCCCTTAAACTCAACTGCTGGGTCTCTTTTGGAAGCAATTGAAGGAAAATACTAATGTATGACAAGAGCAGGTATGAACAGTAGGAATATGCCACTTCTGTGTTAAGGACACAGGCTTATCTGGTTCTGGTACAGTTACAGAAAGAACATATCCCTTCCAGATTCTTGGAAGGAAGATGTATGTACTTATTCATTCAAGGATTTATGAATAAGTTAAAGAAAGTCATGGGAAGCTCTGAAGTGCGAGGTCTGAATATTTGATTAAAGTTGTTTTTTCCTTTACTCTTTGTCTCATTGATACCTTTTTCTAATGAGGGATGTAGCTTCAACATACTTCTTTCCTCAGTCATTGCTAACAAACCCCTCATTCATGAATGATGCTGAACATGTGCTGCAGGGCTTACTGTTGCTTTGTTTGCCTCCTGTTTTATTTATTTACCGTTGAGGTCTGTGGGATACCATTAGTAGGTCTTAATTTTCTCCTCAAGCTGTAGGTGTAAGATGCTGATGGTGCAAGGATTTTCATTCAGTTTTACATAAGTGAGGGTGACAGGGTGCTTTTTGATTTGAAAGAAGGGTTAAGATATTGAAGCAAGGATTGAGGGGTGTTAGAAGTATGTGTGTTGGGAATAGGGCTTGGACTGGGAAGTTGATCGGTCCTGATGTGAGCTAGTGGAAGTTACCAAGGAAGATCAATTTGCAGACATGTACATATGCCTTTTCAACTACTTAATTTGCACTTAATTAAAGAAACTAACAAACAAACCACGTTTTTTTAAATCTATGTGTTCTGTTGATCAAAGTAGAAAGCTTTATATTCCATATATTTATAAGTTTAGGAAATAACATCTAAACTTTGTAAAAAGAAATTTCTGGAGGGCTTAGCACTTTGAACTGTCCACAGCATATAAAGTTCAGCTTTTGAAGAAAATGCTGTATTTCACTTTTTGCAGGGAGCCTGAAGAAGGCAGAGCTCTAAGATTATTGAAAGAAACTTTAAATTTCTTATTTTCTTGTCCTTAGGTTGGCTGAAGACTTTTGATGATTACTTCAGAGATCAGACACAGCATATCCTAAATAATATGGTTCTAAAACTACAAGAAGACAACAGAAGGAAGTTTATATGGTCTGAGATTTCTTACTTTTCAAAATGGTGGGATGGAATAGATAGCCAAAAAAAGGATGCTGTTAAAAGGTTTGAACACTGCATTATTTCTTTCTTCCCCCATGGTGTGTTCTGAGACATTATGTATTTGCCTACACTGTAAACTTAGGATTTCACTTGTTGTGATGCTGAATTGCTAGAATAATCAACTATCCAAGTTCTGACATTTTTGGGCTTGTTTGGTTTTTTTTTCCAATTACAAAATAAAAATCTGTTTTGAGAAGGGAAGCCAAATTACTTCCCTGCTTGAGAAATTGACTGAAAGTTTCTGTGTACAACCATGAAGATGCCATTTGAATTGTAATGAAGTTGTGGTCATAAACTTTATTTCAAGTCACACTGAAGTATTAGCAATGGAATAAAAATAATCTTTTATATTAGCTAGTTATATAGGGTAGTTTTTTCTTCAGTTATAACAATTACAAAATAAGGTGTTTTGTTTGTAAATATGTGTATTTTTTATAAATGTGCAGCTGCTTAAATGCTGAAGTAGTACATACTGTGCTCTTGCTCCTAATTCTTTTTAAAATCACAAGCTAAAATAGAATACAGAATTAATAGGTTTCCCTAGACATTGAGACGAAGTGTGTTGCTTGGAAAAGCTCAGAGGAGCTAGTTTGGAGTTTTCAAATTTTTTTTTTTTTTTCCTTTTGGGTTTTTTACTTTGCT